>JBANCZ010003267.1:0-13121 GCA_037040025.1 Sphaerogastrella javana | reverse complement strand
AAAAATACTATTATGTTCGAAAAATACTAAACACAGGGTCCCTACTGTCGGGCCAGTCCCTACTGTTGGATATTTTAAATTGTTATAAATACATCAATACATATTTGAGCTGAAATCAAATCATTCGAACATCTTTATATAACATTGTATTTTTCTAATATTTTTCATTATATTTCTCTATGTTAAAATTGATCGACATTATGCAAAAATTAAAAAATAATCTAATTTCTTTGCCTTTACTCTCTATTCTCGCATTTTTTTTTATAATTTCAATTGGAATTGCAATTTCAATTATATTTTTTTGGAGCACATTCTTGCGCTACATTTTGCACATTATAATATCTTTTTAGAGTGACCCCCTTGGAGGGGTGGGGAAGGGAAGAGTGGGGTGTTATTGTCTATGGACAAACCATTATCATTTTGAATTTTTGCATTTTGCATTTTCGCATTTTCGTATTTCACATTTTGCATTATTTTTTTTGCGTGTTCTATTAGCATTGCCTTTTTTCATTTTCTTTCTTTTTTTTCTAGTAGGAAGGGGAGGGGGGGGGGTTGTTTTACCCCCTTTGACTAACTGCAGCGGCAGCCACTGAAGGCATTAGGCCAGGCCAGGCCAAGTTAGCCAAGTCTGTGAATTCAGCCGCATCAAAGCCAAAGTGTGGCAGCTGTTAAACAATTTTTCGGGGCCAATGTTAATGGGCCAAGTTGTACGAGTATGTGTGTGTGTGTGTGAGTGTTTGCGTGTGTGTGTGTGTGTGTTTATGTGTGTGTATGGCTTGCGCTTTTGTCACTGCGGCAACTCAATTGCATTTAAATTGCTCGCTAATCAAAGCATTTCAACGTGCCAAGCGCATGGTCTCTACTCTCCTTTCTTCTCTCTCTGGTCTCCCCTCATTCCCCCATACACTCTGCATTCTTTAATTTCCACTCTTCGCGCTCTACTTTCCACTCTTCACTTTCCACTCATTTGCATTTTTGGCCCACGGAGCGACGATGATGAGGCTGCTTTTGCTGCTTTTCCTGATGCTCCTACTGCTGTTCCTACTGTTCCCACCGCTGCTGTTGCTGCTGCTGCTTCTGCTGTTGCTCCCACTGGACATTTGTGTGGCGTTGCCTTTATATTCGCATTGTTGCTATGTGGCATTGTCCTGCGTCATGTTCTGGCCAGGCTGTCCGGCCTGCGTTTGTGCCTGGCTACTGGGCTCCTCGTTTTCGATGGAACCTTGGCCGTTGTCGTTGGCATTTTCGTTGCTTCTGCTGCTGCTGTTGCTGTCGCTGTTGCTGTTGCTGTTGCTGTTGTCGCCGTCTGGCCACAAATCGATGCGCAAATTTTTACAACGCTCTGCGGTTAGCAGTAGCTTGCCTGTGCTCAGCCTTTTGTGTCCATCTATACCCTTACCAGAGAGCGTGTACTAATATTTGATGGAGGCTTTTGGCACAGACAAGCCTTGACTGAAAATTTCAGCTGGAGAAAATCTTCAAAAATTCAATAGGCATAGAAAAAAAATTAGAAAATCTCAGGAAATAAAGGGAAAATCAAAAAAATATATACTACAAAATATATACTACAATAAATTTCAGAAAATATACACAAAACAAAAAAAAAAAAAATAAATAAATAAAAAAAAATTTATAGAATATATAGAATATATTTATAGAATATATAAAATTCTAAGAGAAATATAGAAAATTTCATAGATTCACGTGAAAATGCATGAGATATATATCATTTTATTTAATAAATAACATTTATTATGTTCATTTGGGGTAGTTTTATTTGTATTAACAATTTTTTCATATGCAGAAAAACATTTGCAAAGCTTCAAACAATTTCTGCTGCTTTTGTTTATGCTTTTTTTCAAGGGTATTTAAAATTCTGTTTGCCATTGTTTGTTACTCGCTCATTTCGCCTTTCTTGTGTTTTAATAAAAAATGTATCTCAATGGGCTCAGGCTGAGGCTCAGACCCAGGCCCAGGCTCTCTGTCTGGACAAGTTCTGGTGCTGCTGCTCCTGTTGTTGTTGTTGCTATTGTTGTTGCTGTTGTTGTTGCTGTTAATGTTGCTGTTGTTGGTGTTGTTGTTGCTGTTGGTGTTGCTGGTGCGTTGAGTGCCCCTTGTATCACTTCTTTTGCAATTTGTTATTCATTTTTAATTTTTATTAAAATATTTATGCAAATATTGAACATATGTTGGCGGTTTCGGCTGCTGCTGTTTGTTGCTGCTGTTGCTGTTTGTTACTGTTGTTGCTGATGTTGCCGTTGCTGTTGTTGTTGTCGCTGTTGCTGTTTCTTTATAACTTTAATATTGAAATTTTATACCCCCTGCTGCATGGGTGCAGGGCAAAAAATCAAAAGCTATTTAATTAGTTGAAAGTGTGATACCCCGCTGCCAGTACAGACGGACAGACAGGTCAGACGGACACATGGACAGATAGAACAGAAGGGACGTAGGGTATACGCAGCGAACGCAGATGCCTCGCCGTTCTCTGACACTTGACTGTTAATTAATGCATGAGGAGCACAGTCGAAGCACACCTACACACACACCAACGCACACCAACACACACACAAACACACACACACACTCACCAATATACCCACATTTATACATATATAAAGAGGTGCATGTTGTTCGTTTGCTGCAGTATGCGCAATTAATTTCATATAAGTTTATTGTCGCCTCTCTTAACTTCATTTCCCGCCCCTTGCCACGCCTTCTTTTGTACCCAAATGGCAAATGCAATTGCGGCCGTGTGTTGTCGTTGCCATTGCCGTTGTATGTGTCTACGGTAAAATGGCTAGGTATACAAATGGACTTAATTACGTGCACGGAAATCAAGTATTTTCTACAAATTTACCGCCCCTCATTTGGAAAAGCCCCTATCAGCCATTCCCTTTACCTCTCTTCTATACACTGTACTCTGTGTTCTCTACGTCTGCGGTTACTTTCTCTCTCTCTCTCTCTCTCTCTCTCTTTCTCTCTATCTCTGTCCCACGTGCGTTTGTTGTTTGTATTTCAAATTAATCATACGCCAAGCGGTACGTGGTCAAATGTGAATCAATCGTTGCATTTCCAGCAAACAATTTCTACTGCATTACTCCCAAAAAATTTAACATTTTTGAAGAATTTTAAAAATTATATTTGTCTATATTAAATATATATTCCAAGCATTTTTATAGATTTTACTTAGCATTATAATAATTATGATTTGAATGGAAATTTACCAAATATTGTAACATGTTTTTGTTAAAATGTAGATATTCATAGTCATAGTCATCTGTATAGCAAACAGCTTATGAAACTGACAAATTATTAAGCATTTATGAAGTATATAAAAATATTTACTGTAAACTCTTCTTACGTATGATAGTTAATATCAATATATTCGTGATTCAAATGGAAATTTACTAGATATATCATAAATTAAGTTGTAAAAATATGAATATATTACATATTCACTTTAATGAACTTTCAAAGCAACTATAAAGCTTAAAGCTTATTAAATCTGAAATCCAAGAGTTCATTAATGGTATTCTTTCTTTTCTTTTATCACTTGAGTTTCTGTTTTTGGGAATGTTTCCTCTATGATTTACACACATGGGTTCTGCCCATGGGCACAACATCATGTTGTGTGTCATTGTGTGTGTGTGTGTGTGTGTGTGAGAGAGAGTGTGAGTATGTGTGTATGTCTCTGTGTCTCTGTGTAGAGTTGTAAATGATCCAGACAACTGCCAATTTGCGCATCAATTGTTGAATAAAACATGATAATCATAATAAAGCAGGCGGGGGCACACACAAAAAAGAGAGAAAATCCATATACATACTATAAATAAAAATAAAAATAAAATAAAAAAAATAAAATAGTAGACGTGGCCAGGTCGAGGCTGGCATAAATGAAATGCGAATCAAAGCGAAACCAATGCGAAAACCCATAGATGCCACATGGACTGTGGACTATGGTCTGTCCAATGCACGCATCACCATCACCATCACCATCATCATCATCAACAACAGCAGCATCAATAGCAATCAATGGATGATTGAGAGGAGTGGAGAGTACAGCTAGGGGTTGGGGTTGGGGGGGTTGGGAGTGGGTTTTGGTATCGAGGGTGTGAATATGTTGAGCAAACGGCGTGCAAATAAATAAATGTAATTGAAGGCAATTATTGACGTTAAACTCCAATTGCAATTGGAGTTTTACTCGGTTGACCACATCCCCTGCCCACCTCTCTCCTTTTTCCGTAATCCTCTCCTATATAAGCCGCATCAAATAAATAGATAGAGCATCATATTAAACGCTTTAAGCGTCACACCCAAAACATAAAATTTTGTTGTTGTTGCTGGGAAAAGCGTGCAAATTGGATATTTGCATTTTATTATGCGATTCCAATGCGATAATGAAGAATTCGGTTTCGGTTACTACAAAATTTCCACTGAATACTAAATATACTAAATATACCAAATATGTGGAATGTTCTAATGTAAAAACCATAAGTGAAATTCAACGCATTAATTCAAATTTTTGTGCAATTTCATTTTGCCAAAATTGTGTACGTAATTTGTACATTAAATAATCTATAATACGAGAGAAATTTATTTATTTATTTCAATGAAATTTTGTTTTCAAGTTCTAATTTATATAAAGGCATTTAAAGTTAATTATTGTAACTAAAACTGAACATTTAAATTGAAGGAGAGACATACATACTGAGTTGTAGAATCCAATGGAAGATGATTTGAGATTTGGTGGAATCTATTTGATTGAATGAAAGAATGAGCGAAGAGTATGAGTGAAATACGTCAATTGATTAGCTTGTAGCACAGATGAAAGTAATAATAGATTGAAATGGAATTATGATGAAAAGAAATTGGAAAGACCTTTTTGAGTAAATCCGAATTTATAATAGGAATAAACGCTTCAAATTGATGATAGAGCACTCTGATAATATATATGTGAGTCTATTCTTAGTCTCTATTATAAGAAGAGTTTAACTATACCTTACGCTCCTCACTATAGCTCAAGTAATATCATCCTAAGTCATGCCCTAATATTTCATCATCGTAAACTCAAAATATGCTGAATATGCATTTTTTTTTGCTCTAGTTTATGGCCATGATATTATTTTCCATAAGCCATTTGCTCATGTTGATATGTTTTAATAGCTCTATTAGATGATTCCACATTTAAAATGGCATAACAAAAAATTATTGTTGAAAATTTATGGGTATTACGGCTTTAGCCCCTTTAGTCCCGGCAATCAAGAACTTTCCATTGAATAACAAAGCTTCCATTCGAAATTCCATCATGCCGAAGCCTTGATAAATAGCTCAAGTGAGATTGTCTTTGTGCACTTTCACACACTCACCCACACACTCTCTCATTGAGCGCACGCACTCAACAGCAAGTGGACATCTCCAACTACAACTACAGTTACGTCTCTGTCCCTTTCTCCATCTCAGTATTCTTCTCTGTCACACTTACTGCTCAAAGCATTGGCTCATGCTTTTTGGGGCAGCCCTCTGCATCTATAATTTTAAAAGCAAACTCATAAATATTCAAAAAAAGGCGCCCAACGTCAGCGACCAACATCGCATTATACGGGGTATGTACTGACTATGAGTGTGTGTCTCTCTCCCTCTCTCTCTTTCTTTCTCTCTGTGTGTGTATTTTATATGATTCGCCCACGAATGCCACACGCCTACAATGGCACTCTGAACCGTATCAAAACCTTGCTGAAAATTCTATTTTCTTTTTAATAAAGGCCAAAGATGTGCAAGTCGTGGGTGACCGGAGCGGGGGGCGTGGTAACTATGTAGGGAAGGGGGTGCTGGCACCGATGGATGGACGCTGTGTTGGTGCTGGCTTTTATTTCATTTTTTTTTTTTTTGAAAAGTCGACCATAAAATTGAATAAACCGCATTGAAGCACATTATTTTTTATTAACTGTGCCCCAAGAAGAGGCAAAAGAAGGAGAAGAACGCATTGGAACGAGGGGAAGAAGCATCCAAAGTGTCGTAGAGTCAAGTGGAGTGGCTCAAAGCACAAGCGGGAAAGAGTAAATGCCAGCACAGAGAGAAAGTCAGAGTGAGAGGGATAGGAAAAGCCAGACTGAGAGTGAAATTTAGGAAGAGCAAGAGAGTAACTGATAAAGTAAGTGCAAGAGGAGGGGCAGTGCTAAACAAGAATCCAGAGTTGCAGAGCTTCAGGTCGTCCTTCGTCCTTCCGTCTTCCGTCCACCGTCCTGTTGTCCTTTGGTCCTGTGTCCTGTGCTTTTGACCGACGTTTGTCAAATAGTCTTTGCAATTTACACACACTCAAAAAATACACACAGCATTGAGTTTTCAGGCTTTTGGTGCTTGGGGCTAGGGGTAAGGGTTAGGGTTAGGGGTTTGGGTTAGATTACAGTTTAGGGGTTGAGGGGGATTGCCGAAAACCGGATTTTTCAGTCATGGTGCAGCGTTTGTTGGTTATGGGCCAATACTCCATTGTTGTTGCTGATGCTGTAACTCAGTGTGTGTGTGTGTATGGGTTTGTGTACGTGTGTGTGTGTATGGGTTTGTGTACGTGTGTGTGTGTATACGTGTTTGTGTCTGTGTTTGCCTGTGTGTGTGTGTGTGTGTGTGTGTGTGTGCACTTGCTTTTCAAGCACCTTATTTATAAGCACTTTTAATGGAGTTGGCTTACGGGTCGTATGAGTATGCCAAACATATTTCTCACTGTCTGTCTCTATGTCCCTCTCTCTCTCTCTTTTTTTCTGTCTGTTTGTCTGTATATGTTTCTAGAGCCGTCTACTTTTCTCTCCTCTCTTTCTCTCTCTCTCTCTCTCTCTTTCTCTCTCTCTCTCTCTCTCTGCCTCTCTTTCTCTTGCACTCTTTCTGTGTGTGCTTCAAAATCTGATTACGATTTTTATATGACACTTTGATATGATTTATTTGGTCATTCAGCTTTTCAAAGGCAGGCCTCGAGCCGCGCTGCCTTTACCCCTTCCTTTGCCCCTCTCCCTGCCACTGCCGTCCGCTGCCGCTGCCTCTGTCGCTCAACGAAAGGGTGTCAATGGCTTTTGAAATATCTGCAGAGCATTTCATTTTTGTTTGCCCGCCAGCCAAAGCCCAAACCCAAAACCCCGAACCCCAATCCCGATCCCAATCCCAATCCCAATCCCAAGCCACTGATGTCCAGGCTGCCACAGGATGTGCCACAGTGCGAATTGCTTGGAGTGGGCAGAAAAAAGAAACGAAAGAAAGAAAGGAGGCGGGGCACTCAGCGTTGATCTGCTTCCTACTTGTGCTTATGGCCGGATAATGTGAGCTACAGCCAAGTTATTTGCAACTGCCTCAGCTTGTTGTTGTTCTTGTTTCAATTCCTGTTGTTGTTGTTGTCGATTCTTGTTGTGGTTGTTGTTGTTATTGTTGTTGTTGTTAGCCATGCAGACGACGTGCCTTGTGGGCCCTGTAATTGATGACCTTCGCGATACGTCGCCCCAGCAACCTTTTCTTCTTATTTTATTTCTCTGTAATTTTTTTTTTTTTTTGTATTTTGGGGACTGCGTTTTTTTTATGGCTGTGCACTAAAAATTTGCCTTTCTCGTTCTGCGTTTTTTCGTTTTTAAATTGAATTTAATGAAAAGGCGTGCGAGGCACAGCCAGCGGGCATATGGCGTCCGTATTCAAATGGCATTTAAATGCGATCCTATGTTCCCAAGAACGTATTTTATGCTCCAAAGTGAGAAGAGTAATATTACAATTTATTCCCAAGATTGTAGACTCTTCATTTCTCTATATATACACATTAGAATATCTATAAATGAAACTAAAGTTTCAATAAACTCAACTGTATTTTCTATTAGATGCAGTTAATTTTATTTAATTTTAATTTTTTTATATGTTATTAATTTGTTTTATTATTGTTTGTTTTTTTTTTTTTTTTTTTTTTGTTGAAAATATTCATCTTTTTTATATTTTGATATATTTTTATAAACATTTAATGTATATTGTATTTTTATATTTATATTTATATTTATATTTATTTATATTTATTTATTTTAATTTCTATTTTAATATATTAATATATATATATTTTTTTTTCAAACTGTTTTTTAACAATTTTAACAACAACAAAAAATTTTGTTGTATATATATATTTTTTTAAATTTTATATTTTGATATATTTGTAAATATATATATTATTTTTTATTTTATTTTATTATATTTTTTTTAATTTAAATTGTTACGTATATATTTTTTTCTATTTTATATTTTGATATATTTATATATATATTAATTTTTTTATTTTCTTATTTTAATTGTTACTTAAATACTTTCTTATAACATCCATACAATATTAACCACTTTTGTATTTCTTTTGTCAAATTTAATACAAAACACGCCTCTTTTATGGGGCGGGGCCGCCATAAATTGTTTTTTTTATTTTTTTGCAGCGCCAAATAAATCGCTCAATGCGAAGTCCAAGTGCTTATCCTCTTGGCCATTTTTATTGCCTCGTTTTGTGTCCCCTTCACTTCGCTCTCCTTCTCTGCTTCATTTCCCTTCCATTTACCTTATCTTCCCATGCTTTATTTTTTTTATGGCGCTAAAAAGATTTGCGCTGCGCATCGTTATAATAATTATTGCAGGTATTAAGTCAAGTAGCCGCAAAGAGTCGCACGCCCCGGCTTAGCCCCTCTTCTCACACTCCCCCTATCACTCCCCCTCCCTCTCTCTCTTTCCTTCTCTCTTTCGCTCTTCCCCTCTCTGTCTCCATTGCCTTTCCCACAAATCCTTCAGTGCACGTTTCCTGCTGCTGCTGTTTTTTTTTGTGGTTGCATTGGTTTTTTGTGCTTTATTTTAGGTGTTTTTTTTTTTGGATGTTGTTGTTGTTGTTATTGTTGCCTGGCCAGCATCGCTTTGCATAACAATAATTTGTGTCACGTTGCAGTTGTTGTTGTTGTTGTTGCTGTTTGTATGTAAAATATATATAGAAAAACCGCAACGATTTTCGCGCAACGCGGTTTTTCGCAACTCTCTGACTTTCTCCCTCTCTCTCTCTGTCATGTAATCTCCCTGTCCCTCTCTTTATCATCCTCTCTCTCTCTCTCTCTCTCTCTCTTTTCCTCTTTCTTTTTTCTCTCTATCTCTCTCTCTCTCTCTCTCTGCTATGGCGGCAAAACTAAATTGTGTTTAATTAATTTTTTGTTGCATAATTCTGGGGGCTTAGTTTTCGCTATGCCACACGGCTGCCTTTTGCGGCTCAACTGCTGCTGCTGCCGTTGCAACAACAACAACAACAACAACGACAACAATAATAAATGCCAAGCGTTTTATTTTTTTGGTTTTTCGTTTTTACTTTGTGTTGTTGCTGCTGCCGCAGAGAGAAGCAACAAATGCCACACACACGTGCAACGTGAAGCATTTGCATTTGCATTTGCCATGGCTGCACATTGAACTGGTTATATATTAAATAGTATAAATAACTAAAGCAACTTACTAAAGCAATAAACTAGAAAATAATGTGTTTGGAGACACATAGGAAAGAGAGGGAGAGCAAGAGAGAAGCCTTGAAGCCTCGGTAAAGAGCGCCTCTTGGTTAATATTACAAATTGGATATTAAAGGTTCTATAGGAAAGTTTGGGGTTTCTTTAATATTATTTTTTAATATGTATATTATATTATATTAAACTATAAAATTTTAATTTATAGAATGGCCATTTTAAATTTTAATCTGTTTTGCAGTTATGTATATATAACATAAATTGTTTGCATAAAAAAGTAAATCTAATGTCTAAAATACATAAGTAATAATTATAGTAATTAATAATAAATAAAATAAATATTAAATATATATAATATAAAAACAATATTATTTATAAATTTTTAATTATTTCATTTATTTGTTGAATAAAGAATGTAAAACAAAATTAGATCAATCAAAGTAAAAAATCTCAATAAATTAAATATAATTAAATTTTTATTAAAAAAAAAAACGTAAATTTGTTAAGATTTACAAAATAAAATAATTAAATTAAAATTCCCTATATATATCCAATTAAATATTTATAGCATATTCCTTTTTTTAAGGCATTAATGTTGCCATATATTTTTTCTATTTGCAAATATTTCTGTTTCCTTTTTTTAAGTTTTGTAAAATTTTTAAGTTTTGTTGTATTATTTATTTAATTTTGTTAAGTTTTTTTGCTGCTTGCCACGTTTTGTAGCATGGTTTTTAATAATAATTAACAACTGCAGAAGGATTATTTCCTGTGTGTTGCATTGTCAACTAGCCTAAAAAACAAGCAACAACAAACGACAACAAAAACAACAACAACAAGCAGAAGTTTAACATATTTCTGTGCCACAACTTTTCTTTAATAAAATGTTCGCTTGACTTGCCACTTGCCACTTGCCACTTGCCGCCTGCATTCAATTTTGTGGCCATGTGACACACACAGATAATGTATACACACACACACAGAAACACACACAGGCACACATGCATAAATAGAGAAAGAGAGAGAGAGAAAGAGAGAGAGAGAAAGAGAGAGAGAGGGAAGGAGAAAAGCAGACATCGGCTGCAGACTGTCATTTGTTTACTTGTGTAAACTTTAATTAAATTCCAAAAAGACGACAACAAATACAACAATAACAACAACTACTGCATCAACGACAACAACAACAACAACAACAACAACAACAACAACAACAATAACAACAACAACAACTCCAACAACAACATCAACTGTTGGCAGCTGCAGCCGCACTACATCTGCCTCTACTCGCATTCTCGCACTCACTTTTGCTCTCCCTCTCTCTCTTGCTCACTCTGTCTCTTGCTATGTCCTCTTACATCACTGCTCGCCCACTAGCCATGCCACGCCCACTGAGTGTGCCATGTGTGTTCGTTGCATACTTTTAGGCGCAGCTTGACTACCAATTGCCATAATTATGGGTGAGAATAAATTCACTCTACACTCTACACATACTGCTACAATGGGCCAAATGTGCATTTTATGTGACACAAATTTTTACCATTACAATTTAATAAATGTTAACAATTTTTTCACAATTTTTTATAAATTTATTTATACATTCTATTCATTTATTTTGATTTTTGAACATTTAACTTTTATTTCAAATAAAATTTGTATCATTTAAGTTGCATTATTATAGCCATAAATCTAAGCATAATTTTTGCCATAATTTCGTTGGTTTTAGCCCATTGTACACTGGCAAACAATGCTGGGCAAAGTATTAGAACAATTGCCGATGGTCATGCATGCAAATCGACGCGGCAGATGCAGATTCCTGTTGCCTGTAGCCTGTAGCCCGAGTCCTGTGGCAGTCATCCTGCAGCATCGCGAGTGTCAAATTTGAAGTTTTGTATGCCAAGTTGTTGTTGTTGTTATTGTTGTTGGTTTAGAAGTAGTAAAAGTTGTTGTTGCAGATGTTGTTATTGTTGTTGATGTTGTTGTTGCTGTTGTTATTGTTGTTGCTTTTCACGTTTTCATTTTATTTTTAACTACAATTTGTCTACACTTGTCATGCACAGGTTTTCTTATAACTTGACTGCGCCACAAGTGCGCAGCAAAAGCAAAGAGCGACAACGACAGAGCGACAGACGGACAGAACGATTGCGAGTGTGAGTGCGAGTGCGAGTGGGATAGCTTACGACAGTTAGGAAGCGAGAGCTTTAAGCACAACGCACACGCGCGCGCAAAGATCGTTGAAAGCAAACGACAAAAAAAACACACACACACACACACATACACGCACGCACGTACACAGATAAAAAGCACTTCTTCTTCTTTCTTTTTCTCCAACGATACACTCTAACACAACCGATCGCGACGCCAGCGAATTCAAGACTGAAACAGGCTGAAAACCAAGTTATGTTACGTACTGCTACAGAGAGCAAAGCCATGGATAACAGAGGCGAAAATTGGATACTCTTACATGGATAACATAACATGGCGACTCTTACATGAGCGCTTTAGCATGAATGGATATATACTTTAACATGAATACTGTAATAAATTCCAAATTTAATAAATCATAACCATGTTATAAAATGAATAAGTTATATTTTATGATTTATTAAAAAAATTTATAAAAATTAATAATATAATAATAATAATATAGTGATATATTAAACATCTATAAAATTAATAATATATGATATTGATAATTGCAGGCTGATAACAAAGTTATATTATAAAGCCATGGGTACTCTAACATGGATATTCTAACACAGTATACAATTTGAATTAAATAAATTATATTATTTGGTTATATTATATTATTAATCTATTATAAAATATATCTCATATTATATTCAATCCTATACAAGTTTATCCTTATTTAGTTGAGCTTATATCGGAGATATTCAAATACATTTAAATTAAATATATTATTTTTTAAATTATATTATAATTTATTAAAATATTTTGAAATATATTACATGTAATAGCCAATCTGCTAAAAATTAGTTTTATACAATTTAATAAGAGTGTGCAAATTATACAGAGAATTTATTTTTTATGTTATTATACTTGTATTCGTTAGTCTTAAATTGTATTTATGAAATAACTTTAGATTTACTTGATTTTCTTATTATTTAAAATTTTATGAAATTTTTACTTAATTTTATTATGATTTATAGATTTGTGTTATATTTTTTATTAATTATGGGACTAATTACATTATCTGCGGAATCTTCTTCTGTCATTATTGGGTTCATAAAATAATCTGTAAAGTTAAAACAATATTCCTTTTTTAAATTTTTATCATAAAAAGAGTAACCATTTCCAGTTATTGCTATTTTATCAAAATTTATTGATTTATTAATCAAGTTTTTTATATTATCTTCCAAAACCTTTACTCCCAATTTGTCAAAATTATATTTTTAACTTTTCAACATAGTCATTGAACTCAAGCTCGCCAGCGAACATTTGTGTTCTTAACTCCACAGCATTTTCTGACCAAGTTAGAAATTCTGATTTGCTCATTTTCTTTTTACTAACTCTTGCGTAATATCTTTTGTATCATAACGTTTTCTTGAACCAATATCACGACAAGTTTTATCTGTTTTATTGGGTGCGATATTATCACAAAACTCAGCATTATAACTG
>JBANCZ010003266.1:0-13126 GCA_037040025.1 Sphaerogastrella javana | reverse complement strand
AACAAATGCTAATAATATTGTACAATATTTATAATTAGAAAACACAAACGCAAAAGAAAAACAAAAACAAACAAACAAAAACACTGGACATTTACAACTGTTAGTAGATCTACTACTAATCCTAGAAAAAGAATAATCTATAAACGTCTTAAATTATAAAACGCTCTTAATATTACTAACATTTACCGAATATAAGTAATATATATAAACATACATATATATATATATGTATATATATGTATATATATTACGTATGATGTACATCCCATTCGATCTACGAATGGATTTTTAAGCTAAGAGCCATCGCCACTATATAGTCCATGATTAACAGCAGTTATAGCAATAATAGTAACATGAATAATTGAACAGATAATTGAACAGATATAACTACAAATGCGTTGCTCATGCAACAAAAACTGCATTGATAAGGCATATAACTAATATTAGATACTCCTTTGTATTTACACTTCCCCTACCCCTGCTATCCCTATGTTCAGTTAAAACAACAAAAAAATAAGGAAAATCAGAAACAAAAAAAAAAACAAAAAAAAAATGGTAAAAACAAATCCAAGTTAAAAAAACAACAAACGAAAACATAACGTGAATACAAAAAACCAAGGCATAGAGAAAGTATAATAAATCAAGTAAATAGTTTCGTATTTGCTATTAATTTCACATAAAAAAAAACATTGTTTTATTCTTCAATATTTCAGATGCTATCAATTATTTTAAATACTCTGCGTACTTTGCCAGTTCGATAAGATTTCGAGCGATAACGATAAGATAGTTATCAGTGAGCTGATTGCGTTATCGCTTATTATGTGCATTTTTATTCGATTTTGCCCTCGACTACACGTACTGAGAAACGTAGTATATTCGATTAATTCGATTGCCATGATATTGCTTAACTTGCATCTCTAACACGTCTAACAATTGTGGCGGGAATGTAATAAATTTCTATGAATTAATGCTTAATGTATAAGTTTATTAAATGTTTACACTATGTAAGGAATGCACGTTACGCTCATAGCGCTAAACACGGAAATGCGATGAAGTTTTTAAATGTGGCTGAGAAGAATGATGCGGCTAAAACCATTGCTGGCCTCTTGTCCAATGGCGCTGCGAATCGAGTAAGTGCAACAAGTTTTGTTTATATTTATACATTCTATTGTAGAATTATTCTTGTAGCGGGAAGGCTATTCAGTGTACAACAAAATATACGATTTTGAGACAATGGTACGGGGCCGCAATTCAAAAATGGTCATGACCTCCGTTTCCGGTCATCTGATGCAATTGGAATTTCTTATGTCTTATCGCAACTGGCGTAATGTTGATCCACGTTCGCTCTTTGATGCGCCCATTAAGAAGTCTGTGCCGGAAAATTTTGAGCCCATTAAACGTACGCTGGAACGAGAAATACGTGGCTGTCAAGGCTTAATCATTTGGACGGATTGCGATCGTGAAGGCGAAAACATTGGTTACGAAATAATTGACGTTTGCCGTGCAATTAAACCCAATTTAGTCATATATCGTGCCATTTTCTCTGAGATCACAACCGCGGCTGTACGTCGTGCGTTGCAGCAGCTAGGACAGCCGGATCAGAGACAAAGCGATGCAGTTAATGTGCGTACGGAGTTGGATTTAAGGACGGGTGCTGCTATCACACGATTTCAAACGATGCGTTTGCAGCGCCTGTTCCCAGGAAAAATGTCCGATAAGCTCATCTCGTACGGTAGCTGTCAGATACCCACACTGGGCTTTGTTGCCGAGCGCTATAAAGAAATCGAAGCGTTCGTTTCAGAGCCCTTCTGGAAGATCAAGGGTAAGCAGGTTACCGGTTTTTTATTATACCATTTGTAAGCCGTACATCTTTCTCATTTTAGTCCTGCATACCATTGATGATCTCACTGTGGAATTCAATTGGGCACGGAATCGTCTCTTCGACAAGGAAGCGGCCGAGAACTATCTACTGTTGTGCCTGGCTGAGCCAGAGCCACGTGCGACCGTAGAGAGTGTCACGGTAAAACCCAAGCACAAATGGCGCCCAGTCCCTTTGGATACGGTGGAAATGGAGAAGTTGGGCTCTCGAAAACTAAAGCTATCCGCCAAGGAAACCATGACCATAGCAGAGCGCCTCTACACAAAAGGTATTATAAGTTATCCACGTACGGAGACCAATCAATTCTCCAAGGAATTCGATCTGGTGCCACTGGTCGAGCAGCACACAGGGCATGACGCATGGGGTGCATTTGCACAACGTGTGCTCGAATGGGGACCAAATCCGCGCAATGGCAACAAATCCGATCAGGCGCATCCGCCCATACATCCCACAAAAATGGTGACAAGTGAGTGGAAAATTCAATAATAGTAATATCCCAATAATAGCTATCAAATTTTAGATCTGCAGGACAATGAGGCTCGCGTGTATGAGCTGGTGGTGCGTCACTTCCTGGCCTGCATTAGCAAGGACGCAGTGGGATCCGAGACAATCGCCTACATAGATATTGCTGGCGAAAAATTCAGTGCCAATGGGCTGGTCATACACGAACGCAATTATCTAGATGTCTATGTCTATGACAAGTGGAGCGCCAAACAGATACATCACTATGAGCGTGGCCAGCGTTTCGAACCCGATGAGATAGTGCTGCATGAGGGTGCAACCACAGCACCGCCGCTCCTCACCGAGGCCGATCTAATTGCTCTGATGGAAAAGCACGGCATCGGCACAGACGCCACACATGCGGAGCACATCAATACGATCAAAGAGCGTGGCTACATTGGTGTGGTGGACAAAGGTGCTCTAGTGCCAGGCGTAATTGGCATGGGCTTGTACGAGGGCTATGATGCCATGGAACTGGCGCTAGCTAAACCTTTGCTGCGTGCCGAATTCGAGGCGGACCTCAAGCGCATTTGCCTGGGCGAGAAGAATCCACAGTCAGTGCTCCGGGAACAAATCGAGAAATATAAACAAGCTTATCAACAGATTATGGATAAAATCACCGCCATGGACGAAAAGATAGCACAGCGCATTAACGAAACTCCCACACAATCGGAACCATCGACGCCTGCCGCTGAGAATAACATGATACGTGAACTCTTCCAGTGTCCCAAATGTGAGATGGCTCCATTGGCACTGAAGCCGAAGAAAAATTCACCCAACAGCTTCTTTATTGGTTGTCTCAATTTTCCCGATTGCAAGAATGTTATCTGGCTTTCGGATGAGTGCAAGGAGCTTAGCGTGCTGGATGAGTGCTGTCCCAACTGTGGCGAGGGCTATAAAATGCTCAAGTTCCGTTTGACTAGCCCCTACTATCGTGGCATATTCAATACGCCAAGTGGTTGGTATAAGAGCTGTCTACGCTGTGATGAGTTGTTTCGTAGCACATTTAACATCAATTTGGAGCAGGTGAAGCGAGTGGGCCGCATAGTGGGTGTGGCAGCGAGTTCAGGTGGTGCACCAGGTCCTGGACCTGGAGGTGGTGGAGGCGGCAGAGGAGGTGGTGGAGGAGGCGGCACAGGAAGAGGAGGTGGAAGTGGCGGCACAGGAAGAGGAGGTGGAAGTGGACCTGACGGCGGCAGAGGAGGAGGTGCAACTAGTGGTTCAAGTGGTTGGGGATCCAGTACCGGTGGCTCTAGCAACGTTTGGGGCACCAAGAGTGGAACCTCCACGGCATCAGAAGCTAAAAAATCCACAAAAGCCAAGAAAACCACAACTACAGCGGGATCTGCACAAACAAAGCCTTCTAAAGCCCGCAGAAATAGTAAAACCACAGAAACCACAACAGGTACTGGCAGCATTAGGAACTACTTCACCAGCAACAATCAGAATAGTCTGGATACCGTCAGTTTGGATGGTTTCTACGATAGCAACGATGGATTCGATGAGCAACTGCTGGCAGCAGCTGCCATAGTAGAAGCAACTCCTACTCCTGCTGCCCTTCCGGTTGAACTGGATGCGGATATAGCAGCGGCATTTGCAGATGATGATGATGCAGACTTTGAAGCGTTGGTTAACGATGTGCCACCAGCAGCTACCATGCCGCCACATAATCTCGATAGCAGCTTAACTAGCTGGGTGCGAGAAGCTTACGAATCCGAGGAACAGGAGCCCATGCTGTGGGGCAGGCATGCACGTGCCGCTGCCGAGGTACAGCAGCCAGCCAAGCGTCGTCGTTTGAGCGAAGAAGATGCTACTCCTGTCGCAGTGGTTCGCTGCACTGGCTGCCATCAGCCTGCACGAGTGCATACTGCTCGCCGCGATGGACCCAATCAGGGCAGACAGTTCTATAAGTGCCCCAAACCGAAAGAGTGCAAGTTCTTTCAATGGGCCGATGATGAGTCAACAGCAACAGCATCAAGTGGAGTAGCAGTAGCACGACAAAACAGCGACTCCGCTGGTGCAAATCAGGACACCTACAGCTGGGGCACGAGCGGCAGAAGCAGCCAGGAAACGTCTGCTCGTAGCACCGACAACACTGAGTCAATCAATTGGGGAACTGGCTCAAGAACTTCTCAACATAGCAGACAAAATTCTCAAGAAACCAACGAGCACAGTTGGGGTAGTGGCAATAATGGAACCACCAGCTGGGGCAGACAAAACTCACAGGAAACTAAGGAACCTTCCAGTTGGGGTACAGGCAAAGTTCAACCTGGCCGCAGCAGTTCCTGGGGCTCTAGCAATAATGATGGCATTAACTGGGGTTCAGCTGGAGGAGCAGCGCGTAGTGGCATTGCAAGTAGTAGCAACAACAACTCCAGCTCAGCATCTACATCCGTTTGGGGTAGCAAAAGCAATAACAGTACAAATGCATCCACATCCACCTGGAGCTCAAATCGCATAGAAACGATGAAGTCTGCAGGCAGTGTGAATGGTGGCTATATGCGTTCCAATTCCAGCAGCACAGTCACCATCACACAGAGCAAAACCCAAAGCCCCAGTAAAGGCAATATAGTCAAATGCAATTGCAATAAGACCGCCAACAGTCTGATCGTGCGCAACAATGGACCCAACCACGGCAGACCGTTCTATGCATGTCCCACGCGCGAGAAGAGCTGCGGATTCTTCCAGTGGGGCGATACGGATGAAAATCAAGGTGAGTGGAAGTGAGTCATAGCTGTATCAAGTGTCTATAATAAATCATATTCGTTTCACAGCTAGAACATCGAACACGAGCAGGGCAGGCGCTCAGCGTCAGCAGCAATCCGGAGCAGCTGCCGCCGGAGGCAGTAAAACTGCGAGACGCTGTGGTATATGCCGCCAGGAGGGGCACACGCGCAACAAGTGTCCACAAAAGGATCAACTTGATTATTGAACAAAAAAGAACAAGTTTCAATTAAATTAGGTTTTAAATTGTAAACATTTATTGGAGCGAGCAACATATATATATATATATATATATATATATTGTTTATATTATATATGTATGTATTAACTATAAGCTGTATATTGTTTAGTTTGTAACGCAGAAATAGATATGTAAATTACACACACATATATGAAGTATAAAGGTACACATTCTGTATATATCGTTGCCAATATATACGATTTACGTATATCGTAAATTTGATCTATGCATTATATACGCGTATATATATATATATATAATTGAAGGGAAGCAAAACATAACTCAAGCACTCGCCATAACTGTATACAAATGTTGTAAAGGACATGTCTTAAAAAAAAAAAGTAATAATAATAATAATTGTACAAAAAATACAACTATAGCTATTGAATAATAAAATACTATATATATTTTAATGAAAAAAGTCTGAAATAGTTTGCTTAACCTTAATAGAAAACGTTCAAATCAGGCAGACATGTCCCTTGGCCTTAATATCGAATATCGTTTATACATATAATTTATACGTTATAAATTTTAATGCTAATCGAACTAAAAATAATTTTTTTATAGAGAGAGAAATTCCATCGTTTTTTTACATACACACATTCGTTTCATTTATCGTTGCTAATACGAAATTTCGGAAGTGTTTAAAAAAATCGAAGGGAAGTATTAAAATTTGGATAAAATTTGAATTAATGTTATAATACGCATGAAAAATTGCAAGTGAATAAATAATTAAAATGTACATTAAAGCACAATTAAGTTTAAGCTACGCACACACACAAACACACACACACACACAAACACACACACGGATTGTGATTTGAAATACATAAATAATTTCATGTGAAATGCATGCATTTACCATAGAACACATTAAAATAGAGTAAATCAGTTAGGGTTAGTCCCATTTCATTTGAGATACTTGTTTCGGAACGATATTAAGTACAATTCTTTGCAGATAATACACGTTAGATAATACACAGACTTATGGGGTTTCTTCGTTTACTTAAGCTTATGGACGAGCACTCAATCCTCAATTCTCAATTCTCTGTGGTTTTTGCATTTTGAGACTGAGTTGATCTAGGGGTTTTTTTTTTGTTATAGTACAATTTGCCAAGTTGTTATAGAATTAATTCAAGTTAGACATAAACATCAAAGTTTTAAATGTACTTAGTAAGTTTAGCTAAAAGGTAATAATGAAACTTCATCAATTAGAATTCAAGGTAGACATAGACTAAAACGATCAACGATCATAGACTTAAACGATCAAAACATAAACGATCAAATACGTTAGGAAGTAATGAAACTCAATTGAAGTACGCTTCGATTTGGTATTATAATATTGTCCTAGTCTGTGAATACGTTTGCGTGTGATCTAATATTGAAATTAATATCAACTAGTTACTAAGTTATGCTTGGCTGATAAGATATGTCAGTCTGCAGTTTGATTATTGTATAACTTTTAATAAGAATTTGATCTGCTACTTTCGATATGATATAGTATCATAGAGTTATGAAAGCAACAACTCGGGGTTGTTTTAGGTTTTCCAAATTGATAGAAAATAATATAGCTGCACAGTTAATACGTAATCAGGGCGTATACAACAAAGAGGTAAGAGTTAAGAGTTAGTAAATGTAAAACATTTGTTTAACATTTAGAACAGTGAAACAGGCATATTAGTAGCACACATATAATAGTAAAGGCAGCCAAATTAATATAAGAATACTTTACACACACTGTCTAAACATTCGTATAACAGTATACGCAAGCATATTGGAAGTACAATCTAAAAGCAGACAGGAAAATTAAATTCAGAATACTTTACATACATACTCAGTCTAAAGTTAGTATAACAGTTAATGATAATCGTTATAACAGTATTGGTTACAGACACACATTTTGGCAAATTGTACTACATATTACTATATATATATATATATATTAGTATGTATATGTATATATTAGTTTTGAGCTGAATGGGAATGTTTTATGTTTTTTTGTGAATTGTTTAAATTTCGACCTCTGGCGTGAATTTGCGTCAGAAGTAAATCTCCTCCTCCTCGGGTTTGGCGCGTGGTGCCTGACCAGCCGCGGATGCATTGGCTGCCACTGGGGCTGCAGCTGTGGCACGCACTGCCGCCACTCCGCTCTGCAGGCGGCTGCTGGTGGGCGTCTGCTGCAATCGCTGCTGCTGCTGCTGCTGCTGCTGTTGGTATGTGGAGGCATAGTGCGTCTGGGATTCGTGGCGTGCCACATTTGGTGTCGTTGCTGTTGCTGTTGCTGCAGGCGTGCTGGTTCCTGTGGTCTGCTGTATGATGGCCGGCGAGCTGCCCGTGCGTGCATGCTGTGGAGGCATGGATGTGGGCGTGGCGCCTGTTTGTCGCTGCTTATCGGCCAATTTCAATGGAAACATTTGCTGTAATCCCGCGCTGCTGGCCGGCGATGCTGTGTGCGAGCTGGAGCTGTTGTTGAAGCTGGCCGACTTGTCGACACGTGCGCCGGACGAGAGCGATGATAGCTTCATGGGCAGCTTCTGTTTGACCAGCGTGGCAGCTGCCTTGGGTGCATTATTCGCGCTAAGCAGATGCACGGGCGGCGTCTTGCAGCTGGAGCTGCCGCTCAGCCATTTTTCTTTGCGTCGATCAATGGTCGAGGAGCTGCTGTTGCTGCCGCCTGTAAGGCTGGGCGCTATTGTCGCTGTGGGCGTGTCCAGTTCGTGTGCATCCTCGGGAAGGGCCACAGGTGCCAGGGCGGCCACTGCTGGCGTGGACAGCGTGGGCAGCGGTGTGCTTGGAGAGAGCAACAGACCCTGGCTGGAGAGTAGCTCCATTTTGCGATAGAGCTGCTCGCGCTGCTGACGCACATCCTCCTGCTCGGCCTTTATCTGTTGCTGCAGCTGCAGCTGTTGCGTGCGCATCTCTGTGAGCTCGTCTAATTGCTGTTGCTTCTGGCGCAGCCACACCGTCTTCTCCTCCTGCAGCTTATCTTGCAGATTGCGCAGCTCCTCCAGCTGATCCTTGTGCGTATATCCAGTGGCTCCGCTGCCACCACAGCCACCCGCTCCGCCGCCAGTGCTGCTGTTTCGTGGACTCTCGCGATACAAGGCCAGTTGCAGCTGCAAACTCTGGATGCACGTCATCTGCTGTGAAATGATGCAGAGCAGCGTGTGCAGATGATGCGACACCTGCAGAACTGCATAGTTGTGCTCCTTGGCATTAGCTGGCAACGTGCTGGCATGCAGCTGTGGCTGTATTTGCAGCTGCGTATCCGCTGCTGCAGTTGGTGTCGTTTTCAGTTCCCGTTTCTCCTCCAGTTCCTGTAGACGCGGCGTCAACTTGCCGCCAGCCAGTTTGCCACGCTTCTCATCGAATCCGGCAAAGGTTTCAGCGCGCTTGGGTAGTGTGGGTGAGGCATAGAGCACACTCTGCTTTTCGCCCACGCTGCTTACGGTACGGGACACAGGCAGTCCAGTGGATGCAGCGTATATGCTGGATGCCAGCTGGCTAATGTCCTGCACGGTGTTGAGCACACGTCGCCAGAGCTCCGCCGTGTCGCAGTCTGTGTTGACCAGCTCCTTGTAGGATCCAAAGGCGGCCAAGAAATTGGCAGCGCTGCCATTGGTGTTGGTGGCGTTGGTGTCGGCGATGTCGCTGCCGAAGGGTTGCTGCTGCTTGAGCAGATTGAACTGCAGCATGAGCTTCTCCTCGAGCAGCAGCGCCTGTTCGATGTCTTTTTGACGCATCTTTTCGATGGTTTCGCGCTTATTGACGCCAATGCGCAGCTTCTCCTCCGCAGTCAAGGCTTCGGCCTCAATGATATCGGTGGCCGGACAATCGAGCACCGCCTGCCTGATCGTCTGTATCCAGGTCTGTTTGTCCTTGGGCGTTTGCACTTTCAACTCGTACATTTCGGGAAAATCAGGATTTGAGCTGATGATGTAGATGCCGCGCGATTCGGTGCCCGCTTTCTCTCTGATTAGCAGCTTCTGCAGCGGCACCACGCCCGCCTTGTGCTCCGGTGTAAAGAAGGCGTATTTGTTGTGCGCCGAATTCTCACTAAGGAAACACAAACAATCCGTCAGCACCACGACGAGAACCAGTTGAGTTTTGGCACGTCCCTGCATCAAGGTGGCCAAGCCATCGAATTTCAAACGACGCCGCGATTCCACGCCCAGCTCCGTCTTGCGGAATGGTTTATTCTTATAGATAGCAAAAGATTTGGCATCAACACGAGCATAGATCTCCAGTTGCCTCTCACGCAACTCTTTCTCCGCCACGCACGCATCCACGTCCACCAGCAACGACTTGACCAAATTCAAGGCATGCTGCAGCTTATCCGTCTCCAGCTTATTATCCCTGGCGCTCTTGAGCAGCGGCTCAATCAGCAGTGGGTATTTGGTCAGGCGTTGCGTCACAAAGAGTATGCACTCTGGAATGCCCTTCTTCTTAAGCAACGGATTCTGCAGACAATGCTTATACCACTCAGAGAAGCTCGGCTCAGCCAGGCACTGTTTGAACTGCTCGAGCGCTGTGCGATGATTCGCACAGAACTCACCATAGGCCAGGCGCAGGCATTGCGCCTGTTCCAGCGAGAAGAATTCGAGCAGTATGTCCGCAATGCTGTCCACAATGAGATTCTCGCGCTGCTTCTGGCGCAGCTGTCGAAGGAAGCAGGTGTGCAGTTCGGTGAGCTGCTGCAGTCGTGGAAACATGCTGTGCGTATTGAGCGCCGGAAAATATCGCTCCAGGCTCTCCACGAATACTTTGCGCATAACGATTAGCGTTTGGCAGTGATGCTTCTCGGTCATGATGAACTCGTAGATGTGTTCCTGTCGCTTGATCTGCTGCTCCTTAAGCATTTTCAGCTGCTCCTTGGGAACATTGGGCGTCCAGGAGTCGGGCTCGAGCAGCACTATGCCCAGAGCCGGATCAGCACCCAAATCCTGTGCCTCAATGGGCGGCTCATTGAGAAACTGGAACTCGGCGGCGCGTATCAGTGGTTGTTGTTCCTCCAGCTGCTGCTGGAACTGCTGTAGTGCCTGCGCATCGGGACTATCGCAGTAATCCTGCCCGGCTAGAAGCTTTTTATTATGCAATTTACTGTGCTCCAAGTGTGCTTCCATATCGCTGGCATTCAATTGCACACCACCCACAAGAGACTTCGTCTTGGCCTTGGGCTTCTTCTTGCGAAAGAAGAGTGAACCGCGTTTGGGACGTTTCTCTACGTGATCGTACACCTCGATCTTGGCATGCGAACGCAGTAGACTCTGATTCTCATCCTCGCTGTCGGTCAAATGTCGTGCTATCGCCTTGATATCCTCCTTGGCTATGATCGATGACGTCGAGATGCTCTTCTGCAATGGTATGCGGCTGATAATCTCTGTGGCCAGACTACGTTTCGCAGCGATTCTCTCGAAATCCCTGGCCAGCTCCGCCTCATTGAGCGAATGCGTCGAAATGCCTGCAAAACCACAAGAATAATGAATAATGAATAATGAAATATGCCGGAATATTGCTTTGTAAGTAATAGACGTTGTCAATGCCAAACCGACTCACTGATAACAGTTCTGATACGCCAGGGCAGACGTACAGAAGGGGAGGGGATCTCTTGAGGAATTTCTTATCGTAATCGAAACTAACTTGGGGCATTTAGACCAATACCTCGAATGCAGTGCCTAAACTACGCACGGTATATTAGTGCAAATATAGTAAATCTATATCTGTGACAATTTATATAACAGAACCCATATATAGCATATAATATAAAGATATATCATTACTTCAATTCTCTCTCTCGCTGCCTCTCTCCTTCTTGTACCAACGTCAACAGTTTTAAGGTCTATATAATCGAATTCAATTTATATATATATCCGCTATATATTCAAAGTTATTATCATGAACAATTCCAAGAGTCTGACTTCATCGACTGCATGTATCCATGCCTCGTGCTCATCCTCACCTAATGTATCGGTGAGTAGTGCATTCAGATTGCACTCAGTCGTGGCATTAAGTGCAACTCAGTCGCATTCTTGTCTGCCAAGTGTAGTCGATTTTATGGCCCCATAAACCCAACCCACACGGCACACTACAATTATAGCATACGTATTATTATATAGCTTCACTTGAATGGCGAATAGTGAGTGGAATACAGTATATACAAATGTCATACACATGTTCTAGCTAATTTTCTATACTTAGTATAACAATAACACTCCTCCATAGTCAAATTTTTAATTTCATATAAAGTCTACAAAGTATTTTTAAATTCGATCTCTTTGGTTTTGCAGAACTATTCAGTTCTGTTAGCCTAACATTTGCAGACTGTTATATTTGTTAGATCTGTTAACTGGGTGGACTTAACAGGGCACTGTTAGCCGATAACATCGTTATCATTTTTAATACTTACCGCCCGTACTATTTCGCGCTGATCGCCTGCGTTGCTCAGTCACGCGTATGGTCTCCTGCTCCTCGCTGTCCAGACTGGACAGACTGACGCTCTTGTTGGTGCAATCGCCGGTTGCATTCGAATCATCCACAGCGGTCCATGATTTGCGTCGATCCGCATGGAGGAGCAGACACTGTTGTGGTGCAGCTGCTGACCAAATGACGCCTGTGTTGCCAGCGGTGCCGTTGACACCGACATTGCTGAGATCTGGCAACGAGGCGCTCAGTATAGCCGCATTGAGCAGTCCATAGTTATTGGCCAGGCCATCCTGATGATGCTGACTGGAGGAGTTCTTCATTTGTTGAACAGTTTCGCGTATATTCTGCAACTGGCTGAGCGTATCCTCAAATATGTTATTGTACTTGGACGCCGATGCAGGACTATGCGGTGTCACATTGATGGTGGGTATCATGTTCATGTTGTTGTTCATATTATTGTTCACATTCATGCTAATACTCATGTTGTTGTTTATGTTATTCACAGGCGCATTGATGACAGGTATACAATAGTTTTGGCTCTCGACAGTGACCCGTGGCGTTGGGCCTAAGATTTTGGCAGCGACTGTGCCAGCAACAGTGCTACCACCATTGGTAATACCTTGAGCTGGAGGTGCTATCGTTGCTGCAGCAGCTGCTGCTGATGATGACACGTCGCCGTTGCCACCAATGTTATTATTGTTGCAATTGGAGTCGAGAAAATCTGTGACCACATCATTGTCACTGTCATTATCCTCTGCGGCAGCACCAGCTGCAGCTGCGGCGACGCTGGATGCGCTACTGTTGATGGCTGTGCTGCCATTGTGCGAGTTCTCCATGCTACGTTTTGGTATTTATATTGTTATTTTTTATAGTTTTCTTACTATCTTTATTTATTTATTTTTTTTGGTATGCGCTCTCTATTTCGTTTTAGCTGCCGAGTAGAAAAAGAAAGTTTAGTACTAAACACAGCTACAGCTACACCTACACCTACACTCACGTATACACTGGCAGCTCACACGCATACACCTGCACGCAGCACGCACACGCATACACACAAACAGACAGACAGGCACATGCACACACACAGTCACAGACAGACACACACACACACACACACACTTACGCATACGTACAATAGACGCTGCAGTTGTTTTTTCTTCTTTTTTGACTATTATTGATTTTCTCATACGCACACACACCCGCACACACACATACACACACGTACACACTCCTACCCGTCTTGTTGCGCCTTCTAATTGTTGCGCCTTCGACTGCGAGGACGTCTAGAACAACAAAAATAACAGCAGCGTTCCACAGAACGTCCTTGCACAAAAAAGTGGAATTAGTTTAAGCAATGA
>JBANCZ010003265.1:0-13136 GCA_037040025.1 Sphaerogastrella javana | reverse complement strand
CACATATGTTGTTCATCGAAATTATTTAAATGAAATAATTCCGTGTATTATTTATTGTTATCTTCAGAGTTTGAAGTAGTTAATTAATTATTAATAACAATATTATCTTTAGAGATCGAGTTAGTTTTTAGATCATTTATAGTAAAATTATCTTCAGAGATAGAATTCGTTAATAGATCATTTATAATAATATTATACTCAAAGATCAAATTAGTATATAGATAATTTTTTGTAATATTATATTCAGAGATCCAATTAGTTAATAGATCATTTATTTATATATTTATAATATTTCACTTACAATATGTGATTTTCTAGAATATTTAGATATATGATACACCTTGTTCTTCAAGATGTACTTACAGGGTATTGTAACTTATGTGAATCGCATGTTTTATCTCTACATATGTCAGGAAGTCATTTAAAGGGCAACGCGTAAATTCGCCCACACACACACACACACACACACACACATAAAAACACAGAGAGTTATATGATTCATATATATTCAATATATATATAGATTTATGAGTGCATATGTATATGTAAATCGTATCAAGAACTTGTCGGGGAAGTTAGCCTATCAATCTGTCATTCAGCTCGTACATTAAGTTTGCCATCAGAATTGAGGTCACTGGCCGCCGCAGTTGTTGCTGTTGCTGCTGCTGCTCTTACTGCTGCTGCTGCTGCTGCTGCTGCTGCTGCTGCTGCTTGGACACAATCTAGACCAGAATCTGAGCAAAAAGTATGCGGCAGAGGCAGATTCAGAGTCAGAGAGGCATTTTAATGGGTCGCCCACAAGCGAATAAACAAACAAGAACGAAAGAACAGACAGACGGACAGAGAGACAGATAGGCCGACTGTCGGGGCGATATAGTATCTATTAATGTACAGATTTATCTATTCTATATATCGCATGTAGGTATACAATTTGCTAGCATTTCATATAAATATAGTCACATCTGCCAAGCAGCGCAATATGCTTTAATCCCCAAATGAACGAATCCCGAACATTAAAATCAAATAAATACAATATGTGCCACACACACAAACACACATAGACCAACACAGTAATGACTCGCTAAATGCGAAACTATGTTAATTTCCACTTCAGTGTAATTTGCAACGTTGCGTAAATGTTATGCCTTCAAATTCACACTAAATTTGTCCTAAACACATTTTCTACAGATTTTTTTGTATATGGCATTATTCGAGATTCTATACACTGCATGGATTTTCATGAGAAACTGTGTGCGATAATCAAATTTTTGGGGCATTTTTTTTTTTGAATTTTTGCGTACATTTTTTAAATTAGGTCAAAGCTGTAAAAAGCCATTGAATGAACATAAACTTTCGGGTTTTTGGCAAAATAATTAAGATCTATTTTTTTATGTAGTTCTAAATTGGTGATTATTGAATTAAAAATATTGGCATTTAAAAAAATTTAAGAAAATGTGGTGTTTAATTTATAAACAATGAAAATTTGCAGAAAACTTCAAAAATATACTAGAATTTTATCAAAAATAAATTAAAATATTTATTATTTTTTAATACATTGTATTTTACAGATATACTATAATTATATCATTATTAAATGTTATGGTTAATTGTAAAAAAATTCCCTTACAAAAAAACACTGCTGCAAAAACAATGATAATTTGCAGAAGCTTTAAAAGATTGTACTAGAATACTATTATAATTATATTTGATCCTAACATTTTAAACAATGTATTAAAAATATATGCTACAATTAGAGCATATTTAATAAAATCTTGCTGGAACTGATTCGAATTAAGTGGAGCGTGTTCAGTGTCCAAGTATTTAATTAAACATTTATTTATTAAAAAATAATACAATGAATCTAGTTATTTACATTATAATAAACGTTATTTCCACTTCATTAAAATTATTGCAATGCAAATACACACACACACACACAAACACATGGACACATTTATAAAACTGCCATATAGACAGACATATGAATATGTATATATGATATTGTATACGATATCATATATCAAATTTACGGGCATTAATCGGGTGCTTTTGTCCCATAATTTAATTTGTAATTGTGCAATTTAAGCAAAATATCACAATATAATTACCACACTGAGCGCTGCTAAAAAAATAATATAAAAAAAAATTATAATACAATAACAAAACCGAAAACAGTCCAAAGTTCAGTTAGACGCTACCGGCATATAAAAAATAAAAAACGTAGAATGTGCTGAAAAGAGAGAAGTGGCCGCAGAATGCGAATTGGAGAATGGAAGAATGAGGAACAGGGAATGGGGAATGGGTATAGGGTATAGGTATAGGAATATGTATAGGTATAGGTGTATAAGCGCTATAAGGTATGAGAACTCGTACAATCGTCAGACGGCGTCAGTTAGTAGTACGACTGTTCCGCTCACTCCCGCACAGCTGCTTATCTGTCTCTATCTCTATCGCTCTCTCCGGTTCCCCTTTTCCCCCAAAGCCCCTCTTTCACCGGTATTTTTGGCGCTTTTATTATGAGGTAGCGTTTGTTTTGACGCATAATTAATAATGCGAATGCCATTTTTTGTGGGCCAAGATGATTATGGGGGGGGCGAGTGGAGGATTTTGCGGGTTGGCTACTAGTGCTCGTACCATTATACGATTATGTACACATGTACGTAGCATACTATATATTATAATTGATCTATAATTAAGATAAGCTTTAATACGCCTGTCGACTACCCGAAAACCGAAAACCCTAAAACGAACAACAACAACAAAAAAAAAGTTAAGAACAAAAAATGAAAAATGTTTTGTGTACGCAATTTCTAGCGAATAACGCGTATAAACCTTAAATACACACTCAAACACAAACACTCATACACACTCACAAACACTCAGTGTGTAGCAGAATGAGTATGCTTCACACATTACGAAAAGTAGTAGTAGTAGAAATGTGTATAGAGAGTAAAGCGACGACTAAGAAAATCTTTTTTTTAATGCTTTAATGATTCATGTTGAAGCATGAAGTCAAGGACTATTAAAATACCATAGAAATACCAACTAAATACCAACTAATTGCCGTCGCCAGGCGGAACACCATAAAAACCATGACGTTCTGCGAACTCTGATTGATCGCATACACTCACACACACAGACAGACCATATTATTGGCATTAATTTTTTTTTGTATTTTTGTAGTTTTAATCAGCTGTGTTTTTTGTCGTATCATTAGTGAATAAGTGTGGCGAAAGTTTAAATACTAAAACTACAACAAAATCAAAAAGCAAATCAAACAACATTTATAAGTAGACATGATCGAACAGGGCAACAAAATCAAGCAACAGCAACGCGTGCCAGTTGCTCTTATTAATTTTTGTTGAATTTTTAATGTGGTGCAATTAATCTGGATTATTTTGCGTATAACAAATAAAAAAGTATTGCAGGCACTAGAGACTATAAAGCGTTTTGGCATAACGACCAGCATAAGGAAATATAGTATAAGCAGTGGCATATCATTAGTGTTTGTTTTAATTATTATTTATATTATTATGACTTATTTAACAAAATGTTATTTTAACCATCAAAATTCAGTTTCTAGACATGTCGCAATTTGAATACTCTATGAAAGCCAAGAAATGTTATCATATTCGATTGAAATAGTTTACTTTTATGAAATATGCTTTTAGTATGGTAGTATAGTAGCATAGTAATATACTATAGATGATCTAATATACTCAAACTCCATTTATAATCAATCAATCAATTATTTGCCTATAACATTACAGCTGCACATGTATGCGCATAATATGAGGGTAGCTAAAGGTACCCACATATTTATTACCATGAATTAAATGTAATATATTTAGAGCTCCATATCTATGTAATTCTTATTGTATATTATAATACCTCCATATCTCTATCCTCTCAATCTGCCTATACATCGCATTATTGTCTATAAGGCAACACAATGTGTATGATCAATTTATAATACCCTTTCCGAAATTATACAAATAATACGTAAAATCTGCTTTGGACTTGAACAATGATATTCATAATAATACGTACAAATACCCAAAAAAAAAGCATCCTAAATTACTCTGGGCAATGCGCATAAACAAAATAAATTAATACCCATGTCAATTCCATGATTTTCGTACAAAAAAAAAACAACTCCGTGCAAATTATCTGTGTTTTTTTAAGCTTTAACTTCAAGCCTGACAAATGATATACGACAATAATTATGAACAAATTTACAGAACGTGATTGACGTGAGTTTGTATATGGGACAGGCGAGGGATGCCATATACCATTCATGGGGCAGGGGGTGGGGTGTCACTAACTATATATATTTTGACAATTGTGGACATAATTTAGGTACGGTCCGTCCGTCTACATGAGTTAAACGCGCAGTTTTGCTTTAGATCCTAAGTGTTTAGTGTTTTGGTTTTGTTTTTTGCTTTTGTTTTTCTTTCGAACTTTTTTTTTTTTGGAGACGCTGAAGCGAAACTTCAATTACTTTAGCTTCAGGTTGTAACGGCTTTCCATCTGCGTTACGTTATGTATCGCTTCTCTGCTCTTGCTCTCTGGTTCTCTCGCTCTAACACTCAGCCGACCTCTATTCATATGTGCACTAGAAAAAAAGGCAGTTATTTTAGCTAAATGGCCATAAAGTGTGTAAATGATGGCAATTGCGCTTTAAAATGTGAGTGAAATGTGTGCTAATAACAATTAGGAAATCTTTACAGATTTCTATTAAAATTTATGTATTATAATAGCGATAATAATGATATATGCACATATCATACATAGTACATAATATACACTATCATTTGTTCAAGTGTATGTTATACTTATGTGATATTCAAATATAAGAGTTCTTCAACTGTTTCCACTTCCACTTTTTTAAATTTTTTATATACTCTGATGATTCGATGGGATGCGTATACTATTCAGTAAACATCGTATACAACCGTACATTAAATTTCGATCTATACATCCATAGAAATCCTATGATAATATATTTTATATGCGTGAATAGTAAACATCGTATACAACCGTACATTAAATTTCGATCTATACATCCATACAAATCCTATGATAATATATTTTATATGCTTGAATAGTAAACATCGTATACAACCGTACATTAAATTTCGATCTATACATCCATAGAAATCCTATGGATATATATTTTATATGCGTGAATAGTAAACATCGTATATAACCGTACATTAAATTTCGATCTATACATCCATAGAAATCCTATGAATATATATTTTATACATTACTTTAAGTGCATGCTATCGTTATATCTTACTGTTGTAACTTACACATTATGTAAGTGTAATGTAGTCTAGTGTTTTTTGCAGTGTAGCCAAGATACGCGACGGCGACCTCCTCTTCAAGTTTTTTAAGTAACTTTGCATGTCAGACAAAACGCTACGACGACGACGACGACGACGACGACGACGACGGCGTGTCAACAAACTTGCCTAACTAATTGTACTAAAAATTTATTTATTTATTTAACTTTTATTTTTCGTTGTTTTTGTTTTTGTTTTTTTTTTTTTTTGTTATGTTTTGTTTTCGTTGTTGTTCGTTTTTGTAAAACGTCGATGACGCTAGCTTGGCCGCCTTGTGTTTCATCTGAGAAAAACGGGCAAAAACAGATTGCACTTTTGCATGCAACCTTCGACTGTAGATCAATCAAAAAGCAAAAACAAAAACAAAAACAAAAACAATTAAACAACAATAACAGTAACAACAACAACAACAACAACAACAACAACGAGAATAAGAGTAGTATTAGTGGCAGCAGAAAACAGAGATCTGAAATATAACAGAAAAAGTGACGTAATTAGCACTTCTGGTATTCCTCGTCGAGAAGCGATCGCCGTAAGATTAACAGAACGCTAATGAGACCACTCGACCCAATTGTGTAGACGGACGGATATGTGCCTAGTTAATTTGCATTATGTTGAAGAAACCTTTGGACATGTCTACTACAATATAGTATTATATACCTGTTTATATTTTTTGCTTTTTCTTACACTTTTTTTTCTCGATTACTTTTTTTTTGGTTCCTTATTTGGCATTTTTTTATGCTGACCAATCAGGTCAATAAACCCCAACAAAATAAAATTAAAAAAAAATTAAATACCTTTTAAAGGAAAAAAAAGAGCAAAGAAAGCGCATGCAAAAAAAAAAATAAATAAATGTATTTATTGCTGAGCCGCAAACATTAAAAAAATTTTTTTCAAGTTGTTTCTGTTATTGCTAGTGTTATTGTTATTATAGTTATTTTTTGTGCGTTTTTTACAACGCTTTTCCAGCAAATTCGTTTCAGAATGAAATGTGTACTCTTTGTACATTTGATTGATCTTAAATACCAGAAGGCAGCATTATTGCCGCCTGCCCTAGAAATCCAATTTAACCGCAAAAAGATCACACGCAAGCGAAAATGTCGCTGAGCGCCCTCCTATGCGCTTCACATAAACAACAACAACAACAACAACAACAACAATAATAATAATAACAAAAACAAATGATACCTCTATATAGATAGATATACATACATACATACTCATTCTTATGTTTGTCTTTCTCGTTCTATCAAACATGCAATCTGCTATTAGACCCTGTTCTCAAGAAGCATAGAAAGGGTCTGTTCGAGTTGTAGGACCTTCAAAAGTGTGTGTACCGACAGGAGTATTGCCTATTTAGCTTTTTCCTCACACACCTGTCCTGGTTTTAATCTTCAGTCAGGAAAAACACTTATCTCCTTCCCCTGAAACCTTGTTCTTTCTCCTTTTTCACTTGACAGCAAATTCGATCTGTTCGACTGTTCGGTGGTACCAGAGCAGCTTTATTAGACTCCGACAGATGTAGGCTTAGAGTTCTTACTGTCGTACACCGTCCCTACTGTTTGGTATTTTTCCTATGATTGGGCTGTGCCTTGCAATTTAAGCAAACCCATTTACCTTTCTATACTTTATGCGTAAATTCATATATCGCCTTCTACTCTTTCTGCCAAATCTAGACCCTTCTCCCAGCTGGCATTGGTCTGCTATGGGGCCTTTATAGATCTTATCAGATCGAGCAACGTTCATACACACATACATACAAACATATATACATATGTATGTGTATGTACATTTATGTATTTATGGCAGATGACATTTGTTTGATAGCATAACTTATATCTATTTTAAATTATGTTCAATTGAATATGCGCAACGCTTCACCTATTTATGTGCTCCGTTCTTTATGACGTCAATTATGATATTAGAGGAGAATAACAAAGCAGTGTATACCATTGGAAAAAGAGCATAGAAAAGCAATAATAGAAAAAGGAGAAGAAGGAGAAGAAGAAGAAAGAAAAACAAATCAATAGCCTTGCTAGTATTTCAAATATTTCCGAAAGTTTGTAATCAATTGCGACGCATTTTGTAAAGGGCATACAGTATAGAGAGAAAAAAAATCAACAAAATAATAATAATAAAAGTGCAGAAAAGACAGGGTGCTCGGAATATGGGGAGAGGGATGGGGATGGGAATGGGAATGGGGGGGAGAGAGAAACCCACAGTAAAGCAAAGCCAAAGCAGAACGTGATATGGCACATTGAAAATTATTGATTCAATGAAAAAGAGATCGCGATATATTGATCGTTGCTGGATGGATCGGTGCAAAGAAATTCTTGGAGAGAAATACAAATCGAACACAAAATATATTCCCTTTTTGTTTGTTTTGTTATTGTTCACATTTCTCTTATACCCTATCGTTCCCTCGACCACCCCCTTCTCTGGCATTCTCTTGTACCTCTATTCAGTTACTCTGTCTTGCTCGTTAGTTTGGTGCTCTCTCGCTTCCCCCCTTTGGCCTTTCCCCAATTTACTAATTCAATGATAAAATGTCAAAAATCAATAACAATAAATAAACGATAAACGATAAACGAGAGTTTGCCTCTTTCTGTACTTTGTATCCACAAAAATTCTTTGCGTTTCGTTTCTTTTCTGTTTCGGGGCTGTCCCTGGCACTTGATCTGTGTCTATCACGATCTCTTATTATTACTTTTTTTTGTTTTTGTTTTTGTTTTTTTCTTGTTCTCTCTTTTGGTTCTTTTGAAATGTTAACAATCTATGGGTGGACTAATCAAATTGCAATTTTTATAAATTTACCTCAAGCGCAGCATATAAAATAATACAGACTTACGTAAATGTTTATAAATAAATTGTTTTCAGCTAAAATTATTATTGCTTAAAGGTTCTTGTAATTGTATATATATATATATGTATAGGGGCATTGAATAGAGCATACAAATTGTAATAATCTTCTAAGGATTTCTTGGAAATTTTGTCGATTGATTTAAGCAACACAATCGAGTGTCTCTTGCATTCGTAATACAGTTAGCATTCACTTTATTCAATCACATGGCATGCCATTTTATTTCGAATTAAATAATTAAAAGTATGTACTTAAAATCCACTTATCATCCTCAAGCGTTCCACACACACCCTTTGCTCGCCCACTAGTCACACATACTACTTATCTATAGAGTACTATCGAGTATTGATTGTTAGTACCACAAATCAGTTCTTATCAGTGATACTCACACACACACACACACACATATATATATATAAAGAAATCTAGGTTCCATAGTCTATGAATTTGCATTTAAAATTAGTATATCTCCACCCACACACGATCCACACGGATTTAATACACATTCCATATGTCGTTTAAGGCCCATTGTGTGTTTACCAAATTAGCATCCACACTGTATTTATAGCCTTAACATGAACAACATCCACACATGCGATCCACAGGCCGCACACACGCCACACCAATTTCGCAAACTGATCAATCATATTCAAACCTGTCACTTAGGTGTTAATTAACCTTATTTTCAACGCTTTTTTTTTAATTTTATTTAATTCCAGACTCTGAATCATTTAATGACATATGCAAACGGATCGTATGCCCGGAGGAAACACCGGAAGAGCTAGTTATAGAATGCCCTGAAGATAGCATATCCTGGTCTGCTCATGCAACAGCTGGTGCTGATGCTGATCCAGATGCAGATGCTGAACCGTATTTTGTGGCCAAATCATATTTTCCAGATGGTCAACTGCATCTCACACATGATCTCCAGCTGCAACAGAAATGCTGTACCATGCGGCAGCTGCAGCAGCACTGCAAGTGCAACAAATGCCCCGACCGTCCCCACTGTCCCATTGGCCAAGTGCAACTGCAGCTCACCCAGGGCAATGAGGAGCCCGGCAGCTGCTGCAGCCGCTACGAGTGCGCTGAAGAGCCCAGCTGTAATGGACAGGATCAGATCTATTGGCGGGACCACTGCACAAAGTGTCACAGTTGTGGCAATCAACCATGCACCATGCTATGCCCACAGCAAGACGATGAGGCGCCCAGCAATTGCCTCACCGAAATTGGTGAAATTAAGCTTATTGGTCAAACTTGGACCGAAAGCAATGGCTGCAGCAACTGCAGCTGTCAAAGGGGTGGATTCAAACAGTGCAGAGTTTCCATATGCAAGACTCCAAACTGTGCGAATGCCATTATGAAACCCGATGAATGCTGTCCCATATGCCCGGAGCAGGAGGAGTTGCCTATCGAATTGCCCATTGAGCTGCTGCCCACAGCAAATGTGACCACAGAGAGTGCACCGCTGTCCAGCAGCTATGCCAGCCAGGAGAGCAACGATAACGAAATATTGAAGTACTCATTCATACATAATGGCAGCACAACTGAATCCGTTGTAGAACAAATCAGTTCCAGCACCTGGCAGCCAGATTTTACGGAAAGCAGCAGCACATTTAAGGCAACAGAGGCGACTGAGGCGACCGAGACGACTGAGGCGACCGAGACAACAGAAGAGGCCACAGAGGAGACCACTTTGAGTAGCTTCGAAACGGAGCCAGACACTGACATTACAGTTTCATCAACCATTGCTGAGGAGCAGGATGCCGGGGCGCAGGAGCCACCACAGGTGGTGGACCAGCAACAGTCAAAGGACGAACTGCAGAAGCAACCACAGGAACTGACAAAGGTAGATGTTCAGCTTTTGCCAGAGAATCTGCCGGAGGTAGAGGGATTGCCAAAGGTGCTGAATGAGAGCAATACAGTGCAACAGCTGCTGGAACAAACGGAACAACACAAGCCAGAGGAGCAACCGACAGTGGAGGAAACGCATGAGCCAGAAACAACGGACATTGCCATAGAGCAAAATGTTGAAGTTATAGCCAATGCAAGACAAATAGAAAGTAGCAGTAGCAGTGCACCCGAAGTTAGTAAAACCACGACCACTACACCTGCACCTGCACCTGCACTTGCTCCCAGCACCAACTCCACGACAGATCGACCCATGTCCAATAGTACGTTGTCGCCGGTGGTATTGAAGCCAGAATCCACCAGCTGGCATCATGATCCGAATGTTGGGGATGGTGAGTATCGGATTGCCACTGCCATACCCAGTGATAAACCGAATTCGATCCTCAATTACCTAGTAGACAATATAGTTTGGGTGACTATAGTGGCAGTATTTTTGGCGGTGTTCATATGCGTAATATTCGTGTGTTTGAAACCCAAAGGTAAACCCGAATGCAAGCATCGAGATGAGCCGCATTATTCATCGATAGCATCTTCAGATGGTGAAACAACACAATCTTCGGATTGTACATTGTTCCTAGAACCAGATCTGATGAAAATGCCCAAAGCACGTACGCATAATCTAAATAGTTAAAATTCTAATTTAGACATTAAGCGATAAAGCAAAACGAAATATATATACTTTACATATTTAACATACATGTAAAAAAAAAAGAGAAACATTTGTATATTTAAGAGACCGTTTATTTATTTATCGGAAAAGTTAAACGGAATTGCAATCGATTACTCTCGCCTAAAGACAATGCTCCAGCAGTAACTGCGATTACTGCAAATTGATTTCAACCACAATCAAAACAAAACAAAACAAAACAAAACAAAAAACAAAAACAAAACGAAAAGTTTAACTATAATTATTTATTCTTATTAATTTGTATTATAAAAACAAAATGAAAGATCTAATTACGTTATGTATTGTGATAATAGCGCATCTGAATGATATCCTGAGTAAAATTTAAATTAATCTTATTAAGTATATGGTATTAAGTTTGAGTTTCCACAAACAAACGACAAGCAGACACACCAGAATCTTCTCAGTAAAAATACATCAATCTATAGAAACATATACATATGTACAAGATTCTGGCAAGATTCTCTGCTTAATCGATGGCTGTTTGTTGAGATTCTAGTATTATATATAAGTGAAGACTTAACACGTGTTAATTGAATTATACCATACTATCTAAATTTATATGCATAAGTCTATTACATTAATACACGCACACACACATGCATACAAAACACACGCATACATCCATTTAAACAAAAAACAAATTCGAAAAAGAAAAGCAAAACGCAGAAAAATATCATGCTTTAACTGTCTCAAAAAATAAAAAGAGAAAGAAAGAGAAGAAAAACGCACTGATTACACATTCCTTTAAAGCGTTTTTTTTTTTATTTTCTATTACATATTTACACGCATATTATATATATACGAATCAAACAAAAAAAGAAAAACAACAAAATGAATGCAAATGAAATACCAAAGCTCTTAGTTGTCTGGCCCCGTTTATAACTATAATAAAAAGAACAAAATGTACACTGAAAACATAACAAAAACCATGCGTCTATGCATTTGTTTCATTCCTTCAGCGTTTCTTTTTTCTTTTGTACAATTAGTTTCACTTATTTGCTAAACATATTCATAATATGTATGTATGTATAGGGAAAGATGCTTAAGCTTCGACAGACATGGGCACTGCAGCGAGTGCATCCAAATGCTGCACAATGCCGCGCAACACTTGGGCCGTACTGGACTCTGGGAGCTCATTCAAAACCGATGCAGTGCTGCCTGCTAGCACGCCCACACGTGGATCGATGGGCAGCGTGCCCAGATGTGGCACTTGTGCGAACGTCGCCAGCTCTGCGCCTCCATTTGAGGAGAATATGTTTGTGCATTCAGTGCAATGTGGACAAACAAAGCTGCAAATGCAAATGCAAATAAACATGATTAAAATCAACATTGTTCCATAGTTAATGCTGTGCATTATAATAACACCAGGCCAACAAATGGTGGGCCTCACTCACCCGCTCATATTCTCCACAATGCCCAACAGCTTGATGCCCGTCTTCTTGCAGAAGGTGATCTCTTTGCGTACGTCATCCAGTGCCACGCCTTGTGGCGTAGTCACTATAATCGCACCATTGCAGCGCACCTCACGCATGCATTCCATTACAGTGATATGCTCATCGGATGTGCCGGGAGGTGTATCGATAATCAGATAGTCCAATTCCTCCCATTTGACATCAGTTAGAAATTGTCGTATCATCATGGTCTTTTTGGGACCACGCCAAATAACAGGATCACTCCGATTCTTTAATAAAAATCCAATTGACATGACGGCCAGCGTTTTGGTGTCGTCGGTGTAAATGGGCACCCAGCCATCGTCGCATTGATAAATGTCGCTACCTTCGAGGCCAAGCAAATAGGGCACACTGGGGCCACACAGATCAATGTCTAGCAGACCCACCTGTTCGTTAAAATTTAATTAGTTCATTAACTTAAAACATACATTTGGCTGGCTGGAAGTGAATCTAAACTTACTTTGTGTGCCGTTGCACGCAACGCTAGTGCCAATTGTGTGCTAACTGTTGATTTGCCCACGCCTCCTTTGCCAGAGAGCACGACGATCACGTTTTTCACTTTATCCAGCATAGTTAATAACAGTTTATGTTTTAACACAGTTTATTAATTCAATTTCATCAGTACGTTGAATAAAACAGCTGTTGACCAGGGCTGCATAACACACAAACACGGCACACTTTAAGACGCTGATAAGAAAAGTGAACACACATTCGATAAAAATAATGAAGTAAATATAATATGTTATTAAATAACATTAATTTTAAGTGTAAAATTATTTATTAAAATCAACTTGTTCACTAACAATTTATTACCTCTTACGGCAAAATAAAACCATATTATAACAAACAATTTAGGCCAACAGTTGGTAATAATATAACAC
>JBANCZ010003264.1:0-13137 GCA_037040025.1 Sphaerogastrella javana | reverse complement strand
GCTGAATTTCACTGTGCACCTACTCTTATAATCAAATTTTGGATACCTGTCCCCAAACCCCCACTGGTGGATACCCTAATGCTTAAAATCAGCTTACAAAGCGCATATCACACCAGAAATACTATTCAACTCCAAAAGTACTGTACTTCCCCAAAAATACTATTCTGTTCCGAAAAGACAATACTGCCCCAAAAAACTAAACACAGGGTCCCTACTGTCGGGCAGGTCCCTACTGTTGGATATTTTTTATTATTCAAAAGGCCGAACGAGCCGCCCGCATACCCAGTCTAAACACAACTCAATGCATCCACACATACACAAAGATGTGTATGTACGCATGTTGACTAGCTTTAATTGTTGCTGCCATTATTAATAATAATTTACCAAAATATATTTTTATATATACCATATATATTTTGGCAACGCTTTGATGGCTTCGTTAGCCAACGCCAACGCCAACGCCACCACAGCTGCCGCTCCTTGCCTCAAACGGCCCTCTCCCGCCCTCGGATTCAAGCTTCTGCATGAAGCAACCGCGGCACGCGTCTCATTTAAAAGTCATTATGTTTAATAGAGAGAAAGAGAGAGAGAGAGAGAGAGAGAGAGAGAAAGAAGGAAATGGAGAGAAGAGAATAGGAGAACGGAGAGGAATATGTAATCGTTCGGTCTAGCGTTTATTATGGAGGGCGTTTGCTTTATGGCCATCGTCACATAAATCAATTGAACAATTTTCATATACAAAATTTTGAAAATTGTAAAAATGTTGCTGACTTTTAATTGCATGCTGCATACAGTAATAAATATTTGATACTTACTATGCTATATATACGCATAGATATATATATATATATATATATATATGTATGTTTAAACAAACAATACGCCTATTTATTTACTTTTTATGCAATCCACGCAATTTCAAATGGCATCAAATGCTCATTAATTTATGATGCATACCATGTGGGCAGAACCCTGGGACTGGGAGTGGTCATGGGTGTGCCATGTGGTGATGGGTTGTTGGGTGGGTTGGCGGTGGTGTGGCGGTGACAGTGGGTTGGTTAGGGTATTCGAAATTTTATGCACGAAATGTGCACTACTTATGGGGGCTATCATACCTCGCTTGTTATAGATAGTTAATGGGTTTTTAAATATTCCAAATGATTTTGTTGTACACATTTTGTTTTGTTTGATGTTTGGCATTTGGCTTTAGGGTTTACGACTGCATTCGACGTATTTAATAACTGCATTTTAATGCGTTTTAATTTGTTCAATGCTGGTCACAGTGCACTTGATCCATCTTAGCAATTGCCATGAGAACAGTCCATGGAATTTCAACTCTCAAAAAGTCTTTTTGGGATTCTATCCTATCTTTGATTCATTGTTTATATTTGTTTCGAAATTCTTTTATAAATATAAATTATTTATGAAATTACATTATAAAGATATACCATATATATACCAGAAACATATTAAACTTTAGCTGGCCCTCTGTATATGTTCTTATAAATCTATTCAATATTTAGGTTAGCCCTAGCTGTAATTCGAATTGAGTTTAAGTCGCATTTATATTTTGATAATGAAGACAATTTTTCTATATTCTCAGGTTGTGACCTGCTGACCCGTAGGCAATAGAGTCGACCTGGTGGAGTAATCCTATCAGTGCGGCCGTTGCTCTTGACAAATGCCTAACCCTGCAGAAGTTAAGACCTGAAGGACAGCGCCCACATATCATGGAGCTTTACTGTATGGTGTTGGCCATAATGACAGGCGGCAAGGACGGCACGATAAGTATGATAATGATGATGACTACGATGATGAAAGCAATGCTGATTATGATGATGATGATGATGATAGGCAGACAGAGTGCATGATACTTGTTCGCAAATGCTGTTGATCAGCGTACACACCCTTGAAACACAAGCGCGTTTATTGCCACATCCATTTGTCTAAGCCCCGCCCGGCCCTGTCCTTCTAATATCCCCCATCCATCCGCATTAGACCTCCCCCTCACACATACACACATAAGCGTGTGTATGTTGTGCGTGCGATGGCCAGCTGAAGAGTGAAAACCTTTTTTCAAGCAGCACCCACAGTTGACACACCCACAGACAGACAAGGAGCAACATAGAGAGAGAGAGAGACAGAGAGAGAGATAGAGAGAGAGAGAGAGAGAGAGAGAGAGAGAGAGGGAGGGAGAGTGAGGAAGAGAGACAGATATATTAAGACAGACATTGAAATGAATATGGCATGCAGAATGTAGGCGTCACCGCCCAATTCTAACGCCCCATATTGAAGTCAAGTTGGCCGCGCGTCAGCAGCTACAAAATATTTACAATGAAAAATGTCAGCAGGTATTTATTTTTATGGCGCAACATTCGTCAGTCTTATTGTTAGTTGAGGGCGTGGCAGGAGCAACACGGCGTGCCATAAGCGAAAGTGACGCAAATGTCCGACCGAAAGCGTATTCCCCATCAAAAACACAAACGAAATGACAAGAAAAACGCCAGAAAAACGTCTGGAAAATCGCTAAAGAATATATACTTAGATTTGAAGATTTTACTGAATGATTGAGTTGATATATTCCTAGATATGTAGGTATAAATTGTAAAGACTATGCCAGACTATACCAGATAGATTAAACTATTTTTGTTTAATTTTCGTTTACTTCAGTGGAGTTTTGGATGTTGCAAACGTTTGCTGGAACACTCCTCGTGGCTGCTGTCTATGGTGCTGCTGCTTGCGCTTTGGCTTTGGCTTTGGCTGCTTTTGACGCTGGCTTTTGCCTGGCTGACATTTTATGAATATTTATTTTGTGTCTCATATTAAAAATACAAGTCTTCACATACAACGAGAGAGAGAGAAAGAGAGGGAGAGAGAAAGAGAGATATATATAAAGAGAGTTAGCCTGGCCAATGACTAATAGTTGTATATTTTATTAATATTTGTCTCGCTGACGCTTTCAGCAGCATATTATAGACTACACACATATATACACATTCCAAAGATATTTATATATATATATTTATATACTTATATATATATATATATGTTGTATTTATATAAATACATTTATATATTAGAAAATGCCTTGCCACACGGCAAAAGGGATATGCCCAAAAAAGCAGGCAACACACATTTTGCGTGCGTGGCTATGGCCAAGATACTTTACCAAGAACCAAGTTGTAGGGGTATGTGTGTGTGTGTGTGTGTGTGTGTGAGAGTGTGAGTGCTTGAGAAAAATGCTGCCACATGTTTTTTTTATGTCACTTCCGCTTTTATTTATTTTTATACCCATACCCAGTGGCACAAACAGAGCCAGTCGCCATTCGCCATTCGCCAGTTTGCAGTTCCTCATGTTCGCTCTGCTTATACACTCGAAGCTGTCAGCAAGGCTCTTGTTGTTGTTGTTGTAGTTGTTGCTTTAGTTGTTGCCGCATTTGTTAGTGTTGCTTGTCTGGCTGACGCTTTGTTTTATCATTAGAAGGCGGCATTTCTAGCCGCTTCCCTCGCTCTCGCTCTTACCAACTCATAATTGTCAACATGGCTAAGCTTTTACCGCGCTGTCAGGCCAAGCGCCTTGAGCTACACACTCCAAAAGAAACACACACAGACAAAGACTGACAGACATAGGTATATATATTATATATAAATATATATGCACATGTTTTTATATAGACTTAGCCGCATAACCTAGCTCAAATACAAATAGCTAGTAGTGCCTGTATCAGTGTTTGCTCTGCTTTTGTCTGGGGCTCTGCGGGGCCATAAAGTTGCTTGAGCAGCGTCCTGCGACCCTACGAATAAAGTCTAAGAAAGGATATTTAAAGTGCGGCATGACTTACAAACACACACACATACATATGTATATATATATATATATACCATTTATATATAAATATATATATGTATATATGCTATAACATTTTGTTATTTGTTTGGTTAAAAAAGCGGGGCTGCCTTCCAAGTTGACTCGAAAAAAAAGGGTTTATGTGCATGTGAATGTGTCTTGTGAGTGTGTGTTGTGAGTGTGAGTGCGTGTGTGTGTGTGTGTGTGCAGCGAGTACGAGTATTTTCCTTTTTAGCTATTTATAGCTATGGACTGAGCAGCTAGCCTAGCTCTTTTTTTTATAGCTACGTGTTGATTTGTGGCCTGCCGTGTGCAAGTGTGTGCTTCAGCGAATGTGTGAGTGTGAGTGCAAGTGCGAGTGTGAGTGCAAGTGTGAGTGTGTGCTTTTTAGGTATGGCTGACTCATGACCAGATCCATTTCCTATATTGTAGTGCCGTATGTTTTATGGCAGCCGCAGAACAATGAAAACAAAACAAAAAAAAAAAAAAAACGCTCGCAACTTTCGCCTTTGACGTCGCCATTCATTTCCGCTGGCGGTCATTGATTTGGCCATAGCGTTAATTTAATAGCATTAGCCGGACTTTCCATTACCAACACAAACACCCAACCCATCCAAACCCACCCAAACCACCCAATTACCCACATTCTATTTGCCTTACCTTTAGTGCTTAATAGAAAAAATAACCCGCTCACCTGTTCACATGTTCAAATGTTCACCTGCTCTCCTCTTCTCCTGTTCTTCCTTGGAGCCCTATAATTTGACGCTATTGCAATACCTTATGCTGTCTCACTCCCCCAATCTCTCTCTCTCTCTCTCCTTCCACCTTTTTCCAATTCATCTGTACATCTCTTTCGCTCCGACCACATTTGGTAAATTGAATAAATAGCAATTTCCATGCAATGTTTTTCTGTAATTTAAGCTCTATTTTCATTTATGGCTGCACCACTGCACCCCCAACTGTGGCTTAAATTTCAGTTAACATTTATTCGACTATTAGGTTTAATATGATTCCCTGCACACCGATGCTCACGACTCTCAACTGTCGACTCTCCACTGTCGACTGTCTGACAGTCTCTAGAATCAGCTACTAGCCACAACTATCTACTATCTAGAGTATATTCCATTTAACGCAATGCTAACGGTCTGGCACTCGTTACAATTTTTGTGCTAATGCTACAGTATTTCGTCTTTTATGTCGTAGATGATGGGCAGCTCAGGATGCCTCTGTGAGGGCTGTACTCCATGCTGAGCTGAACTCAACTCAACTGAACTGAGGAGCCTGGTCATCATATTTTGTGCTGAAAATGTATAGGTAGCATTAAGCATCAGTTCTCGATAACGAGTCGCACTAGTAATGCTCTCAAATTGTTCGAATTGTCGATAACAGCCAGGATTATCGTGTACGAAAATATTGACTTAATTCAACGTCATAGACAACTCGTTTAGGATGTGAACTCTAATAATCGATAAGACAAACAGTCGATAACAGCCAGAGGTTATCATTAATGAGGATTCGGTTGCGGATAATATGAACATAATAACTGAATCGAAGGTTCATGAGACATTGATCTAAAGTCTTAATGATAGCCCAAACTATCGATAACAGCCAAAGCTTATCGTTAATATAACTCAAGGTTGTTGATAACATGAACAAAATAATAGAATCAATGGCCCTTTAGACGTTGAAGTCTTACTTATAGACCAAACCATTGATAACAGCCAAATGCTGTCGTAAATGAAATTTAACGTCATAGAAAACTCGTTCAGATTTTTAACTAACGTCTCTATAATCGTTTGGCCAAACTATCGATAATAGCCAGAGGTCATCGTTTATGTAACTTTAGGTAGCCGATGCATATAATATAAGAATTAAAGACCTTTAAGACTATAAACTAAAGTCTTACTGATGGTTAGTATGCAAATAGATCGATAACAATCGATGGTATACAAACTTTAGATATATTTTTTGTTGCCAGATCATAGAGTATAAACTTTTTGGCAAACTCAAAGACATCTTTTTATTTGAAGAGAAAATGCGCATGTTTAATAAAAAATACTTTATTGCAGCTGCAATGGTTTACCTTGGGCTAGGTGTGTGTGTGTCGGTGTATGTGGGTGTTTTGGGCTGTCGGGATGTACGCCAGGGGTTAAGGTTCCTTTTTTAAGCCCAAAAGTATCGGATGTACTTATAACTATTCAGCTGAAAATCCTGTGCTGAGCAATTCAAACTTCCTTAGCAACTGCGAGGTCCCTTTTCCACTGCCTAGGGCAGCAAAAAGTGCTTTATACTATTAAAGAGAGAGAGACACCATACCACATAGAGTGCCAGGCATAATAGAGAAAGCTATAGAGAGACAGAGAGAGGTAGAGAAAGAGAGAGAAAGAGAGTCAGTGGCAGGAGAATACGAGCGAAACGAAACGACAAAGATAGACAAAAGGTAGTCGCATAGTTTTTTGCACGTGTAACGGTAACTGACACGTTGTCTGCCTCAAATGGCAAGACATTGAGCGGGACGGTAACATCGTTAGACAGAGAGGCATATATCCAAACAAAGGCTCCTTGTGAAAGGGAGAGAAAGGAAGCTGGAGCGACAGATAGACAGAGAGACAGCGCTTGATATGCGTCAGAGTGTGTGTACTTTTCTCATTTGCTGCTGAATTTTTATTACAAATTTCTTCATGATGATGGGAGACGTACGGTTTTTGGGGCTCTTTTTTCCCTTTTTCGGTTTTTTTCGGTGGAAGGGGGAGGTATTTTTGTGTTCTATGTTCTGTTCTGTTCTGTCCCCCCCTTTGGCCATTGTCGACGTCATTTTGTGCGACGGCATAAAATGCCAGGAGTGCTAAACAAAAATAAAAACAAAAAAGTCGAACTAAAAGGGAAAATCATTGCAATAGGAAATGAAAATGTTGCGAACAATTCGTAAAAGGCAAACGATGCGCATAGAAGACAGCAAAATCAATAGGAAAACCCTATGAGGATATATTTAAGCAGGATATTTAATCTGAGCGTCTAAGGACAAAGCAAAAAAACCAACACCAATACCCAAACTAAAAGTATATCAATACAAAGACACAATCCATATACTACTTACTACACCAAGTACGCTTAGTCAATGCGACTAGTCTTTCTTTTCTCCATACCAACTAAATTGTATTAGAATCGGCAACAGCAGCACCAAATGGAATGAAGCCCAGCCAAAATTATGAGAGCTTCTGCTGTTTCTGCTGCTGTTGCTGTTGCTCTTGGCATACCACACTTACTTCTAAGACACTTTCCAATTTGATATCAATAATAAGCAAACAGCAGCCCCAGACCCAAGCCACCAACAGTGTTTGTAATAGGTCTGGAATAGGAGAAGGAGTCGCCCCATGTCTCAGCTTGCCCCATTCCGAAACCCACAGCCGACTTGCCACAATCCTATATGCCACAGCCAACTCCGGGGCATCGTTTGCTGCTGTTGCTGCTGCCACACTTTCATGTTGCTGCTGTTGATGTTGCTGTTGCTGTTGCTGTTGCTATACAAACACTGTGGCGATTTGGAGCGTCTGCTGCTTTTCGGTTGCTTTTGTATCCTTAAAGTGCGCCAGCAACTTGGCTTCAACTATTTATCTTGTTAGCGGAAATCTATTGAAAATGTTTATGTCTTTTATGTGCTGCGTGTGTGTGTCTTACTCTCTCTCTCTCGCTCTCTCTCTCTCTATCTCTCTCTCATCTATCTAACTCTCTCTCTAAGTAAGTATGTGTGTGCTTCAACTAACCGCAACAAGCAGTCAACACTTACCTCCTTCAGTCGCTCTCCGACTCTTTCTCTCTCTCTCTCTCTCTCCGTTTCTCTCTCTCACACTCTCTCTCTCTCTCTCTCTCTCTGAGAATTCTGCCAAAAACTTGAGCTTGGATTTTTCAACATGGAATTCACAAAAAGCTAAGGCTTGTCCATAGTTTGGCTGGCAAACAAATTTGGATAAAATACTTATCAACTAGTATTCAAGCAGGAAACGTACATATTATGTTCTCTTGCATCAATTCTATGCATAAATAAATTACTTTTCTCCATTCTCTCCCTCTCTCTCTCTTCCTCCCTGTGGGTGAACTTTGGCATACCATAGATACAAAATAAAATATATTTAATACATATATTTTAAATAGAAATTTAACGAATTTGTAAGAATTTGAGTTTGTTGTTTTGCTTGAAATATTTCATTAATGTTTAAATACATTGTTATTAAGTTTTTTATATTAAACAACTCATTTTAAAGGGGTTGATTTTAACTTTAAATTTGAGAAGATATATCTGTTCCATATGGTCCTTTTGAGTTACTTCTGTCAAACTTAAAAGAAAAACATTTACTCGAGTTTTTTTTGGGTATAAGTAAGTCCTAGGCTATTCACGATCCATGTGATATATATTCTATAGTAAGAATGTTCGGTCGTTTGTTGTGATTCTTTTCTCGAATCTTTTATTCTTCGATGAGCCTAAACTTCTTGCAAGACCAAGTCAATAATCTATTGTGAATTAAACTCATTCTTAGAACTACTTAGTACACATATCGTAAATGTTAAACAAATTCAATTAAACTAAAAAAAATGCAAGTAGAAGTTCGAAACTATCGAACAGGCAATTATCGATAGAAATTGTTAGTTGATTGCATAATAAATCAGGGCAGATATATCCCCATCACTATACTATATATATATATATATGTATATGCATATAGAACATAACTAACGGACCTATTAACCCATTGAAATACAGCAACTCGGCTCTGACTAGGGGGCTTTGGGTAAACTGAGGAATCCAGCTAGCTCCGTATAGAAAGCAAGGAACCAGAAAATAGCTACAGCTATAGATATAGCCATAGCTCTAGCTATAACTACAGCTATAGCTACGGCTATATGCAGTGCTGTAAAATCAATAAGTGAAGTATGTTGAACTAAGCGTTTGGTTTTGTGAGTGCTTTCAATTACTTTGCAATTGCTTTTGCACTGCGCCACAAGGGCTGTGCTTAAAGGGGTGAGTGTGTGTGTGTGTGTATGTGTGAGGTGGAGAAGGGGTTCTACAACGACTCCGACGTTCGGTGGGAAGGAGCTGAAGAGAATTTGCTGTAACTGTAACTTCCTTGGCACGAACTGGCTGGAGCACTTCAAATTCAACTTCAACTGCGACATGTTATTGTCATAATGTGCCTCCTTCCCAACCCCACACCCCCAACCCCCTCACAAGCCAACCCCCCTAGCATTTAGACTCAACGCCGCCCCTTGGCCTGCGCACTCGCGTTTGCTGCTGTTGCTCTTTTAAAACCCTTTTTGCCGCAAAAACGTTGACTTTTTAACGTTTTGTCTTTAGTTCTTGTTGCCGTAGTTGTTGTTGCTGTTGCTGTTGCTGTTGCTGTTGCTGTTGTTGTTGTTGTTGCCATTGCTGTTGTTATTGTTGCATGCCCCTGCAGGCGCTGTGGCCCTCTTGTTGGAGCCAGTGTCGCTTGATCATAATGTTGGCAACTTTATTTGCGGTTTTGTGTAACTGTAAATTACACAAACAGACGCGCAAATGAAACATATGTAACCAATGTGCTACAGTTACTCAGTTCGCTCACTCTCTCTCTCTTTCTCTCTCTCTCTCTTTCTCTCTCCCTCTCTTTCTCTCTATCTCTCTTTCTCACAATGTGTCTTTGTGTGTGTGTGGTACTGCTAAGGCATATACATAAATTATTAAACAAAACTGAGTATCATGGCAATGGCATTGGCAGTCGATGTCACCAGAGCTCGTAGGGCTCAGAGTCCAATAGCCTTTGCAGCCCCATCCCTCCCGCCCATACCCCTCCTGGCGCACCCCACGCCCCTCATACCAATGCCGCACACAATTCGCGTACCCCTCCATGGCCAGCACACACACACGGCGTATGCGTAATTTTGTTTTATTTGCCTGCCTTTGTGCGTTTGCATGTGAGTGTGAGTGTGTGTGAGTGATTGTGTGTGTATATGTGAGTGATTGTGCATGTGTGAGTGTGTGTGTGAGTGTGTGATTGTGTGTGTGTGTGTATTATTTATGCATACGGCGCATGGAATATTGCAATTGGTTTTTGGCAGCTTTTGGCAACAGCAATTTGCTTTGTGCACAAATGAAATATATTTATATACTACACAAACCAACAAATTATATACAGACATATACACATACATGCTTATATATATACATACATACATATGTACATTCATACAAACATTCACTTAGACATACAGAAACGCATAAGTGTATGTATATTTATGACACTGAAAGTCACAATCGAATGCATAATAAAATAAGAAATCGATTCAAATCGAATTTGTTGCATATTTTTCTCTCTCTCTTTCTCTACTTCTCTCACTACCTCTCTCTGTCTCTCTCAAATTCTCTCCAGCTATATAACTAAATTTTCTTTTAGAAAAACTCTGTAAGCAATGTGAACAGAAATATTGAAAATAATTTAAATTTCTACACAAAATGCAATTAATTTTCACTTAACTGAAAACTGAGTAAATATTAGTACAATAAATTATGATATTATACGCTCTATTGCCTCATATCAAAGACTTATGAAATGAGATTAAATTTTAAAGGAATTTAAATACCCTGCACATTTTGAAAAAAAAGTATATTCACTTTAATTTAGTGAATGTAACTGGCAGAATAAAATAAAAAGATCTTTAACGAAGTCCAACTAGGTTTCATTCTCTAAATGGATCCATCTTTAGACTTCTAGAAGGTATGGCGATAAATTTTTGAATGTGAAATCATACATTGTAAAAATTTGCTTCAAATTATTGTTTACAGAAAAAAGAAGGAGTGTTATCCTTAGTGTAAATTTAAATTCATTTGGAATAAAGGTTTTCATCGGAGTTACATTCATCAATATTATTATTATATATTTTGTGTATCAAAGTTATGGCAAATAGTGTATTACGTGATGTTGTTCTAAACTTATTTATGACAACTATTGATCTATGGTATTTTTCGGAATATTTTAAGCTTAATTTTATGACAATTCAATTTACAAAAAGTCAACAAATTACGAACGAATTTTCGGAAAAGTCAAAAGAATTCCAGAATATTGTCTCTTTGACAAGGGAATTTGATCAAAAGTATTCTGCATTTATATACACATAAACAAGTTTCACAATATTCCCTTTGATTGCATTAACCGAGTAGAAGACAGAACACCATCACCAAAAAGAAAAAAAAATTTATCTAGAGAAAAAAAATGCCAAAATTCAATGCAAGAAACGGAGCACAATAAAATCGAATTGTTCAACTGACAAAGGTAAACCGAGGAGCATAAAAAATAGAAGCAAATATGCCGAACACACCAACAGTCAAGCAAACGTAACTCGATTATATGATACCCAGTAAATTAGAACGAGTGGCATATAAATCCAACAAGAAAAATTCAAATTCAAGCCTGATCAGACTTATAAACACTATATGGTATTATATACAGTATAGTGAGTGAGCTCATTTCGACTTATTATATTTAATATCATATCATAATCCATTTCCCTTTCTATCAATGCAGGGTAGCTATGTACCAAAATACCATAGTATGGCAGCAGCAGAAAGGGTTACCTGACCAGGCCCATTTGATTGAATGCGTATGCGAATGGGGAATGCTCAGTGGCAGGCCAAGCTTTTCCCTAGCAACAACCCATATTCCATATTCCATTTTCCATTTTCCATTTGCCATTTCCCATTTTCATCTGTTCAAGCATTTACTTCGCATAAATATGCAATGGCCACAAAATTGTTGTGAATTTTTGCCTTTCGATTCGAAATTTCGACTTTCGGTCAACTGGCACATCGAGCGGAGATAGGACAATACATACGTATAGACGAGGACATATGCTGCATATGAAATTATTGAACGATGCTTAACGCACAGGTGTCTATAGGCAGAACAGAAAGGCATCAAGGAGAAATGACACAAGAACAACAATGACAACCGAAGTAACAGTGACAACCACATTACCATAAAAATCGATGTATCGATTGATAATAATGATTTTTTCCTTTTTGCCTTACCATAAACCCTTTTCGTTGTAGATGTTGCAATTACCCAATGAAATAATGAAATGAAATTTCTGTTATTCCCTTCTACTTTTTGTCATTTTTGTGAATTAGCTAGTGCATTTGAGTCACAGAAAGCTTTGCCCGCCAAATTGCACCACCCATTTACATCAGCACTCTCTCTCTCTCTATGAGTCTCTCTCTCTCTCTCTCTCTCTCTTTCTCTCTCTCTCTCTCTCTCTCTCTCTCTCTCTCTCTCCTCCTGTTTATTTATGTCTCGTTCTCTCTGTGCAAGTAAGTGAAAAAGAAAAATTCAAGTAATTTGCATAGCTGATGGCCACTTTTCTTGGCCTGGTCGACAACTTGGTCAGTTAAGCACTACTTACATTACTTTTTCTTCTCATTGCTGTTGTTGTTATTGTTAAAATTGTAATTGCTTTGATTACTGCATATTATTCTCACAAATTATACAAAGGATTCACCTCAACGTTTACTATACAGAGTATATAGAGTGTCATTCATATAGCCAACTTGCGGCAATTTTTTCTGTTCTAATTGTATTATCCCATCATTCGCTTGATTCTTCGATAGATTATGTAAGAGCCTTAACTTGTATGTATATAATGATCATATTTCGAAAACTTAAGCTCTTCATCTTATATATATAAACATAATTTTTTATACTACATCTATATAACAATTATTGTTAAAGCATAGCTCATATTTTTTCGTAGCATATTTTTCTAATATATTTAATCAGCTTTGTCAAGCTTGTTCAAATTATATTATTCATTAATAAATTTAAAAAAATTTGCTAAATATTTATTAAAATATTAAATATATATATATATTTTTTATATTAAATTGACTATATTACGATCATTCAGGTATATGTATACGACCTTTGCTTATATGCATTCATCTAAATTTTTCTTTTTTCAATTATAGTTTGTTTATGATTCTCAGATATTACTTCAACTGGCATGAAATATACTTTTAATAAAATCTTTAGGAAACTGTTCAATTTTTCAAGTATTTTCTATATATATATATATTTATATATATGAATATTAGTATATTTCCACAGTTTGCTTCTTTTGGTTTTACCTGTTCATCTGTAAGCAGCGGCAGAGCCAGATTCAGAGTCAAAAGCAGAGATAGAGACGAATATAGACAGACAGAGAGAGAGAGACAGAGAGAGAGAGAGAGAGAGAGAGAGAGAGAGAGAGAATAGAGATAGCTATAGAGT
>JBANCZ010003263.1:0-13140 GCA_037040025.1 Sphaerogastrella javana | reverse complement strand
CTTACGCTCTCTCATCGCTTGTTAGAGTTTGTGTTTGATTTTGTGAATGAAAAAGATTTGAGCGCTGTGAAACGACTTTTTTCATTTTCTTTCTTTCATTCTTTCATTCTGCTTTCGTGGCTTATCTTAATTTGGGTTTATGATATCTCTTTGAGTTGCTGTCAGCTCTGTGAGAGTCTCTGTGTGTGTGTGTGTATGTGTGTGTGTGTGTGTGTGTGAGAGCTGTGTGTGTGTGCGTGTGCGTGTGTTTGTGTGTGCGTTGGCATCTCTTGACTCTGCGCTCCCACACATTTGTGGAACTTGTAGGGTTTCTGTGCATGAAACGATGATCGTATTACAATCCAACCGCATTGCCAGTGTATCGTATTTGATTTGTATTGAAGTGTATCGCATCATTGGAATGGGTAGACGACTGGAAGGGAAAGGGGAATGGAAATGTGCTCAGGGCGATACTCAATTGAAAGTGAGGCCTCATCGTTGAGGCGTTGCTTGTTTTGTGGAAAAATGACACGTCTGGAAATTGTCTGCGTAGCGCTAATTGTACACCCTGGCTGAATGGAGAGGGGGGCGTTGGGGCGTGGCACAAGTGCCCTAGCTATGCATTCATTCATTAGCCGGTTAGAGCGAGATAGACATATTTAAGTTTGCAGAAATTCATTGAGTCAAATTAGCGCCATTCATATGCATAGAAGGAAGAGGGAGACAGAGAAAGAGAGATAAATAGAGAGAGAGAGAGAGAGAGAGAGAGAGAGTGAGAGATAGAGACAGAGAGAGAAAGAGAGAGAGACAGAGAGAGAAAATGAGAGAGAGAGAGAAAGAGAGAGCTTTTTGTAGCATTGGAATTTTCTGCTTTGTTGCCTCTATGTTTTTCCAAGTATTCCAGCGAAGGTGTAGCATGAAATACACAGGAAACCCTTGTCTACACGAAAACTACACTGTAAATAATTACAAAAAAAAAGAAAAGAAAAAACAGAAATAGCGAAAAAATATGCTAAAAAATGTTATATGCACAGTTCAAATTTCCAGCAACAAATACCGATCATAATTTTATGACTCTTCCAGCAGACAGAAATGAGTGAATGTTTGTGGATGTTGTTGTTGTGGACGTTGTTGTGGATGTTGTTGTTGTGGATGTTGTTGTTGTTGTTGTGGCAAGGAGAACTTACTTTACTTTACGACTGCAGCGCGTTTCGCCTGAATGACAAATGAGCAGCGACGACGTCAACGCAGATGCAACAGGTTACAAAAAAGAAAAACTATAAAAAAAAACTTAAAAAAAGAAGTAAATATAAGCAGCCAGAGTGAATGGCATGGGCTCATGTGGCAATGTGGCAGGGGCTGGGGGCAGCGACTTTAGAGGGGGGGGGGCTAGTAGCGATGCAAAGCGATGCGATCACATGTCAATCAGCAGCCAAAAGCAGCGACAGAGGCAGAGGGAGAAGCAGTGGCAGAGGCGGAGGCAGAGGGGGCAGCGAATGCCTTTAGCTCTAGCTGCAGTTAAAGCTCTAGCTTTTGCTCTAGCTCTAGCTATATCTGTCCCTTTCGCTCTTCTTCTTCACATTCCTCCCCTTCTTCTTCTCCTTCTTCTTCCTCGTCTTCTTGTTGTGGCATGGTAGATGGCGTTGCAGATATGCAGCCGCATGCCGCGTGCATGGCATGTCGAAATCCAATACGCGTCACTCATCCAATGTCCGCCATGTCTAGGCCATTAAATAAAGCAAAAATATAAAAAAAAAAAATAAAGTAAAACCTGAAGGCTAAACCCCCTCTACTGTTGCCCCCTCACCGTGCGCCCCTGTGCTGTAGCTCGCATGTGAGTGACATGTTGCATACGCGCATCTCATTAATGAATTCGGCGCGACAATTTTCTTGTGCCTAGACATTTTGCTGCTATTCTTCTTCTTCGTATTCTCCTTCTTCTTATTATTCTACTGTTTTTTTTTCGTTTGCTTTTCATTCTTTGCGCTTATTTTTAGTTTACAACATTGATTTTTGCATAGGCCTCTCGCTTTTACTCTTGCTCTTCCTCTGTTCAATGGCATCTCGCATGCTACTTTTCAATCGCATCCGGCCTAAAGTTTGTTGTGGCAACTGAATACTAATTCAATGGCAAAAACAATTCCAATAAAGCGGACACTCGTTGAGCTTTTGTTTATTATGCGTTATTGTCGCTTCTTCCTCTTCTTCTTCTACTTATTCTTCTTCTTTTTCGTTTGTTTTGTAAACAGCAATGCGTGGGAATGGGAACTTGAACTCAAAATTGCGTTCGCTCTATACATATATACGCAAAGTGCGTTCGCGCTCTCTTTCTCTCTTTACAAATGTGTGGGTGTCATGTGTGGAGTAATAAACATTTAAGAGAGCGTATGTGCGTGTGTGTATGTACGGAGCAGTAGGAGCAGCACTTTTAACTGCATTAATTGCGTGTGAGTGTGTATGTGTGAAGCATTTAAGAGAGCTTTCTCTGTCAATGTGCGCCTGTGTATGTGCATGTGCGTGTGCGTGTGCCTGTGTGTTTTTGCTTGAGTTTGTGTGTGTGTGTGCTTTGTGATCACTCAAAGCTTTGCTTCGGCTAATGAGCGCATTTGCATGAGCGAGACAGAAGCATAGAGCGAACGTTTGCCTTTAGAATACATAATGCGAGTGCTACAAATAAACTAATTTGCAATGGGAAGCAGTTTTGTTTTCAAAGGGCAAATATAACTTGAATTGTTTATTGTTTATTGTTTTTTCATGTATTTTTTTGTGTGTGTATAGTAATGTGAAACGTTTAAAAAGGCATTATGGAAAATGATACAAAAGGCAAAGGCAGCAATAAGGTGCATAGGCGTGCGAGCGAGACAAAGCTAAGGCTTCATACAAATGACAGGCTATCTCGCTTGCACTTAGAGCAAAGAAGCCTAATTGTGATGCACTTAATAGAATTAATCAAAGCTACTAATTAAATGCAAATACTAATTAAATACATATAGTCATTAATCAAGCGGCTGTAAATCGATTTGGAGGGGATGCAAGAGAGAAACAAAAATAACAAACAAGCGAAACAAAAACAAGCAGAACAACAGCAAAACAAAAGGGAAACAGTAACAAAAAGAAAACAACAAAACCAAAACTACAAAAACAACAACAACAACATCTACACTGGCAGCCAAATAAAAGTCGACACATTGCAATTCCAAACTCAAAAGCGAAGCAAAGAACAAAGCAAAAGCAGCCGAAAAAACTAAGCAGAGGGAGAGGCAGAGGCAGAGGCAAAGGCAAAGGCAGAGGCAGAGGAAGAGGCAGAGGCAGAGGCAGAGATAGAGACAGAATTAGGCACAGCCGCTGCTATAGCGGTATCTGCTGCAGCGAGTGCATGACAAATGTCAACAGCAAAAGCAGAAGGCAAAAGCCGAAGCCGAAGCCGAAGCAGAAGCAGAAGGCAAATGAACTGCTGTCAAAATAACCCCTGCCTCTCTCTATTAATAGAGGTTATCGCTATCGCTGTGCCAGGGGTAGAGTGAGAGAGAGAGAGTGTGAGAAGGGGGAGATGGTTAAATGGCAATGGCAACGGCAACGGCGACAAAAAGGAGAACACAATGGACGCGTTGCAGCTATTTGTAAAGCTGCCAAAGGATATCGATGGAAATGTGCAGCCGGCAGCGGATGAGATAACAGAAGCCAAAGAAAGCAAGAGAGACAGAGAGAGAGAGAGAGAGAGAGATAGAGGGAAGAAAGAGAAGAATAAGAGAGTGAAAGAGTACGAGCGAGTCGGAGAGAGTGCGATTGAGAGAGAGATAAAGAGAGAGTGAAAGAATAAGAGCGAGAGCGAGTGAGTGATGAGAGAGAAATTGAATGAGTGAGAGCGAGTAGAACGATGATAGTAAGAGAGAGCGATTAAGTGACTGCAAGAATGAGAGAGAGGGCGAGAACGAATGTGCGACAACCAGGTGAACAGATCAGATGCGATTAGGGATTATTATGCTATTACGCAGGATACGATTAACAATGGCAAAAGCAGCAACAACAACAACAGCAACAACAGGGATAACAACTGCGCCGCACGTCGCGACATATGCTATAACATTGTTTTCGGGCTGGGGGAGCGCAGGGAGTAGGTCGAATGAGTGAGAGAGTGAAAGAGAGGGGTGGGGAGTAGGGGTAGTTGTAGCTGAGTTTGTATAAGCAAATGTGCGCAGCCGCCTCGATATAATTTCTCACTATTTTTGCTACCCTAATTGAGTGGGAAAACGTTGAATGCGCCGTAAGAGCAGCGAGGGTCGAACGACACAGCGATCGTCCTATGAGTCCTTCGAGTCCTTCGAGTCATTTGCGTCCTGTGAACTCATTGCATCTGCACTTTTTGGGCTGCCGGCTGCCGTTATTTGTATTGCAGTTTTACCGTTGCAGCCGCTACTCGCTTGGCTTTCGAGTGGCAGCCAATGGACAGCAGCAGCAGCAACAGCAACAGCAGCAGCAGCAACAGCAACAGCAGCAACAGCATAGAACGCAGGCTATGACCAGCGGGCTTTGAATACCCTGTAAAATGTATAATTGCTTAATTTATAATGATTTCTTTTTATTTTCTTTTATTTTTTGAAATTTAGTTCATTTAATTCAATTTTACTTAATTAAATTTGTTATTTTAAATTAATTTATATTAATTTGATTAACCATATATTAAAATAGTTAGTTTTATTTGCTTTAATTTAAAAAAAAATATTTTTGTTTATATATTTATTGGTTCTATTATTTTTTAATTATTGAAATTTATATTAAATAAATATGAATTTACTTTAATTTATTTGAATTTATTGAAATTTGTTCGAATTAATTTAAATTTATAGAGTTTTTTAAATGCATTTAAATTTATTTGATATTATTTGAAAATATTTAAATTTACTAAGATTTATTAAAATTTATTTGAATTTATTGAAATTTATTAAAATCTATTTGAAATTACTTGAAATAAGTTGAATTTGTTATGATTTATTTAAATTCATTTATATTTATTTATTTCTTTTAGATTTTAAATCGTTTTTTATAAATTTTACCAAAATTTATTTCATTTCGTTGACTTGAATTAATTTTGTTTTAATTTATTTTGAAATTATTTATTATAATTTTGTATTTTTTAATAATTTTTTATTATAATATCAAAATTTTTTATTTTATTTATTTTAATTTCATTTATTTTTATTAAATTTGATTTAAATTAGATATATCATTTTTAATTTTTAATTTATATTTTATTTTTATTATATATATGTGTAAATATACAGGGTATTTGCAAGTGCATACCATCAAATTTAATTAGAGGTGTGTTTTTGTTTGCATTGCATTCCCAAACTCCTCGTTGTATTAATTGGCAGCAGCTGAGCGAAATGTGACGGCTGTGGCTGTAGATGTGGTGCAGCAGCAGCAGCAACAACAGTTGGACACTGAAAGAGCAAGACAGCAACAAATGAGAAAGAGAGAGAGAGAGAGAGAGAGAGAGAGAGAGAACGTGAGCGAGAGAGTCTTTTGAGTTTTGGTAGAGGATCAAGGATCGAGAGCTCATTAGCCTGAGGCGCCGCACTGTGGCAGTGCAGCCTTCGCGTGTCTAGACATGTCTAACGATATGATGACCCTAAGTGCCACAGATTTGGTGAAGTGCTCAAAGTGAATCATTTGTTGCAGTTGCAAGTGCATTAGGCAGACGCGACATGCACAAACAGGTAGAACAAACAAAATCCTTGCATAAATATTATTGCCACAAAAGCGGCAACAGCAACGAAAATAACAGCGGCAACAGCAGCAGGGGCAGCAACAACAGCAACAGCGATAGCAACAGCAGCAACATCAAGAGCAACAGCAACCACTTTTTCGCACAAAAAATCTCAGCAGGTGGCCAACGGCTCATAGAAATTGTTGTTGTTGTTATTGTTATTGTTGTTGTTGTTGCAGTTGTTGCAGTTGTATGTGTTGCTGTTGTTAATGTTGTTGCTGTGGCTCGTCAATTTGTCGCCAGTTGCTAATTGCTGGCCAGCAAATAGGCACAAAACAGATAAAGATGTCAGCCAAATGGCCACTCGGTCGTTTTAGCCATTTTTACCATTTTGGCCATTTAGCCATTTAGCCATTGTCGATGTCGACATCATATTTGCCATGATGGATGATCGGGCCACTGAGCTCACACACCGCACCTGACACACCTTTCGACCCACCTCAAGTGCCACACGGTTGCACGGATCGCAGCTAAGCTGACATTTGATCTATGACCAGGGATACCAGATATCTCTATATACGTGTATATATACATAGAAATATGCATATATATATTATATTTAATGCTGTTTGTAATTTGAGCTCATCAAGGCACTTGGGGTGAGGCTGCAGATCATCAGAGTCTAGGCAGAAGTTAATCTCTTCATTTGTAAGGGGTTTTTTTTTGTAGAAGTTAAACCTTTTTGGGTTTATGCAAAGATCCATTGATAAGTGGATAATTTTTATGAAATATAATAATTTGTTAATATAATCTATAACAATTATATAATATAATACTTGGAAAGTATTTATATATTATTAAATATAATAACCTCTAGCGTTATAGGGCGCCCTGTTAAATTTTGAAGAGTGCACACATTTTGAAGGCCGTTAAAATGGCAAGAGATCATAGTTTATAGCTCAAATTTTGCATAAATCTCTACCATATTAAGATATACTCTTATCTTTTAGGTCTTTATAATAAACCATATGTTAGCCATAACAACCTTACGGAAAACAAAGAAATTGTTGGCATATAATAAATAGAACCATAAGAACCAATAAATTCATTTAAAATATGCAAATGTGTAATAATCGAAAATTTCCCAAAAAAAAAAAATTCCATAATGTGTAGCATATTGATTTTTCCAAGAATGTTGCAATGGCCAAAGGAAAATCTATAGAAGCATAAATCTAACGGTAGCTGCCCCTAAAGGAGGCAACGGATGCGGGTTTTACAACAGATTTGGTTTATCATCCGAAGAGAACTTGCAACTTGCGTGTGACACATGCGGCATGCAGATAACGCACAGCAGTAGCAGCAACAACAACGGCAGCAACAGCAGCAAGAATCGCTGCTTGCCACACAGCTGCTGCAGGCATTCCGCGCACATGTACAACATGCAGCACGGACGCAACTATGCGACTTCAATTGCATTGTTTTTGGGGGTTACAAAAGCAATTTATATATATATATATATATGTATAAATTGTGAATATATATGTCGTTACGCGCTGGCCATATGCGGATCGTTGCAGCCATTAAAAATGATGCGGCAATTGCCTGGCGAACTTGCAACCAGCGACTGGCAACTGGTTGCTGTTGCTGTTGCTGCTGCTGTTGCTGTTACTGCTGTTGCTGCTGCTGTCGATGTTGTCGTCGTCGATCTGCGATCTGCTTTACCGAAATCCCAATCCCAATCCCGATCACACATGCCATGCCCATTCTAGACATGCGGCTTCTGCGCAGCGGCTGTGTGCCATGTGTGGCAGCAAACTAAAAACAAAAGCCGCGAGGCAGCAACAACAACAACGACAACAACAACACACGGACGCACACATGTCCAAAGGGGGTAGAAGAGGGTAGTAGAGTAAAGAGCAGGGCAAAAAACCAAACGTCCTTGCCACAACAACGCAAGCTGCGGCTGTTGATGCTGCTGCTGCTGCTGTTGTTGTTGTTGCTGACGATGTTGCTGCTGCTGTTGCTGTTGTTGTTGTTGCTGCTCCGCAGCAGGAAGCGCCGCCAATCATAAAAATGTGGAATAAAATGAAAAAAACTTGAAAGAGTCACAGCAAAACTAAAAACATGCCACATGCCACATGCCACGTGTGCTGAATTTCCGCGCGCAACAAAAAAAAAGTGGAAAAACACACAGGCAGCGGAAAAACATTTCAATGACGTTGATGACGTTGCAGCAGCGCCACAGCAAATGTTGCATATGTGTGATTGTTGCTGCGGCTGCTGCTGTTGCTGCCACCGTTTGTTGTGCTAGTTGCAGATGCGAATGTATATACCCAAGGCAGCTGTTCCCAAAAACAGTAGCTGGCTGGCAACTTTCTATGCCCAAGCAATCAAATTGCAACGCAGCAACAGCAGCAGCAGCAACAGCAACAACTGCAACAGCAACAGCAACAGCTGCCAATGGCCAGCAGCAGCAACAGCAGCAGCAGCAGCTTATGTCGGGATCGGGATCGGGATCTGTATGCTATGGTCTTCAGTCCGTTTGACTTTCATTAGCATTTCTAACGGCCACGCAGCTGCCACAAGTTGCAACTGTTGATCTACTATGCCTGACCATACACACACACACACACACACACACACACACATGATACTAACTACATTACTGTACCTTGGCACAGTGGCTGCAATTATTTCAACTCAGATTTCACTTAAATATGCTTATTAACATATAGAAATGCCAGCAGCAGCAATCAAGAGTCTTAAATCTTTAGTATATATACTATAGTTTAACTACACTTGGTTATTAACTATAATTTTATCTAATATTTATGATCAAAGCAAATCCTGTCTTATAGCTCTTTGCATAAATCGATTTATTTATCTGACATTTAAGATCTTCTTTTTAATAAAATTCTAATATTATTATTGACATGTGTTTCATACTTAGATCTTGTTTATTGTACAATATATTGTTTTAAACTCTAATAATTTTTCCATATGATTAGTTATATATAAATTTTATACATTGTTAATGGGAAATTTACAATCGAACTTGTATTTGATATAGTTTTTTTTTTTTAAATACTACCTAAAACATTTATAAATTTTTTAAAAATAGTTTTTAGTTTATTATAATATGTACATAAAATATGTGCATTAGTAAAAGTAAGTAAGTTAAACCTTAGAATATTGATAATATTCATTGTATGTATACTATATAATGTTGCGTGGAACTATGGATCTAACCTAAAAATGCATACAATTTATCGGAATGAGTATAGAAATATTTGGAAAATTTATTATATTTAGATAAAATATATATTATATTTAGATATAATATAATAAATAAATATTTAGATGAATTATTTTGTTTTTAAATGATTTACCAAAATATTTATAGATGTAAGTTCAAAGTTATATCGATTTATCGATAAATTGTAAGCTAACAAATTCGATTGTCATTTTATAGATCGATAGAGCACTGTGCATAGTATGTGTGTGAGCAACTGTTGCTGCTGTTGATGTTGTTAACGTTGATGTTGCTGTTGTTAACGCAGATGTTGTTGCTGTTGTTGTTGCTGATGTTGTTGCTTTGGCTGTTGCTGCTGCTGGTGAAATCATTTGTAATTCGTGGCAGCCGTGGGGCAGCTGCTGCTGCTGCTGCGGTTGTTGCTGCTGTTGTTGTTGGTGTTGCTGTTGTTGGATGAGTCGCAGGATTGGCATTGCCAATGTTGCATTTGCGTTGTAAATATTTTTAATTGCTATAGGAATCTCTGCGTGTGCGTGGCATGGACATTTTTCATTAAAACTAGCAAAGTTGCAAGTTGCAAGTTGCCAGTTGCAAGGTGCAAGGTGCACTTGCAGCTGTTGATGCTGCTGTTGCTGTTGTTGGTGTTGTTGTGTGGGTTAGATATAAACTGTAACATCGTGTTGGCAGCTGCAGCAGCTGCGCTTCCTAATGCTTGATTGCCCGCTCATTTGGCATGGGCAACATGTTGCTGGTGTTGCAGTTGCAGCTGATGCTGTTGCTGTTGCATGACAAGTCATTGGAAAATGTTGCCGTTTGACATAATAACTGGCCACATTAGCAGCAATTGGCATTAGCCAATTAACTTTTTTTTTTGCTACGATTTCCAATGCTTGTGCCTCTCTCTCTCTCTCTCTCTCTCTCACTCTCCCTGCCTCTCTCTCTTGCTCTCGCTCTCTGTCACGCTTTTCCTTATACGTCGCATTCATTGACACCTGCAATTGTTGCTGCTGTTGTTGCATTGGCCATGGCAATGCCCATGGTTGCTGCTGCTGTTGCTGTTGTTGCTGTTGTTGCTGTTGTTGCTGCTGCTGTCGTGTTCATGGTGTTGATTGGCAATCAATTTGTTGTCAGTTTTTATGATTCGCAGTGCGTCAACTTCAACTAACTGTTGTTCGGCTCAGCTGCTCTGCAACGCGATTTATTATGTTGTTGCTGCTACAGCCGCTGATTTTGGTGTTGTTGCTGTTGTTGCTGATAGAGCGACAGACGTATCTTGTTTATGTTGCTGACATACACACAGACAACAACAATTAACAATGGCAACAGCTAACATTCGCTTTTTTGCATAGCTCAAGCTAAGTTGTTCATGTTGCTGTTGTTGTTGTTGTTGCTGCTGTTGTTGTAGCTGATGTTGCTGCGGGGTGATGCGTTGCGCAGTAGCAGCAGCCGCATGTGGGTGTCGCTATCGATAGCTGGCGCGTGTTGCTATGCTTGGCAGCAACACAAGTTACTTGGCCTCAACAGCATCAGCAGCAGCAGCAGCAGCAGCAGCAGCAGCAGCAGCAGCAACAGCTACAACAACAACATCAACGACAGCAACAGCTGCTGCTGTGCAATGTCAAAGCTGTCCGTTATTGCTGTTGCTGTGTTTGTCTGCTTCAGCCTAGACATATGGCCAAGATAAGCGGCATAATTATGCAAATTTGTTATAATATTTAACGGCAACAACAACAGCAACAACAACAACATCATCAGCATCAACAACAGCAACATTTTTATGTCCAAGTTTTAAATGCCGTCAACGGCAAATCGTCGCTTGACGCTTATGGAGCGTTAGTATTACCGATTACTACAATGAGATTAACAGTTCGATGTTATTTATAGTTGCTGTTGCTCCGTTTGACACGTATGTTTTATGCTAATACGTCTGACTAACACTAATAGCACCTTTTGATACAAGCATTCATAACACATTGCCACAAATCTATAAAATCGTCAAATTTAATTGCCCATTTGTTATTGGTTTCTATTCACATGACTGCAGTTGTAGTTTCCGCTTAGGTTTATGCCATGCCATAAAGATAGGGATTGTAATTAAACATAACCTCAAATAGTTAAGCCATTGCACATACAGCTTACATTGTAAGCTAACTAAATGCAGCTTAGTTGCAAGATTTATTATTATATTATCGGTATAGTTGTTAGTTTTATTAAATTTATTATTTACTAAACTAAATTTACAAAATACTATCTAAATTTTTCTTTTACAGATAATATTTCTTAAAGCTCTTTAATCTCTTTGCTTTATATAGACTTCAATTCCTTTCCACTTTACTAAATATGTGTAAGTGTTACTAAATCTAACCTCACTTAAGCCACACATAACCTCACTTTGGCGCTTAAATACTTGGTTTTATGAATGCGATCTGTTCCTGGAATTAAGTTATAGCACAGCATATGCCATATAATGCGTGATATGTGTATTAAAATAGCAACTGTTGTAGTAGTAGTAGTAGTATTAGTAGTAGTAATAGTAGTAGTAGCAGTAGTAGTATTAGTAGTAGTGACAGCTGTAGTAGTTGTGCTATAAACATATGCAAATCGCAGCTACTAAACAAAGCGATCATAAATTTGCAGTAGCTTAGACAGCCAGGCGAATGCAAGGAGGGAGAAGGAGAGAGAAAGAAAGAGAGAGAGAGAGAGAGAGAGAGAGAGACAGATAGAAAGATAGAAGTAGTGTGTTTAAGAATCAGAATATTGAGTGGAAATTTGAATACAAAAAAAAAACGTTGACAGAAATTGCAAATGTTGAAGCAACAAATCAATTTGGCCAGCAGCAAATCAAGTTGGCAACATGTACAGAGAGAGAGAAAGGGAGACAAAGAGAAAGAGAGAGAGAGACAGATAGAGAGGATTCTGTGTGTTTGTGGTACGCATGCATAAATGCAGCCATAATCATTGCGTTGTACGAAATTTAGACGTCACTTAACTGTCACTGGCTGCGTCTCAATGCCTGACGAACTGACGAACGATCCAAAACCCAACAACAATAACAACAACAACAACAGCAGGAACACAAACAACAACAACAGAGGCAACAACGTCTGGCCAGATCATGTCCATATTTGCATTTCTGAAATGACACATGGAAATTTTTGAAAGCGGAGCAACAGCAGCGGCAAAAACCAAAACGAGCCAACGAACAGATTGACAGCAGCTGCAACAAAAAACGTCGGAATGTTAAATGAAAGTCGTGCACATGCGACATATGGATATATGGCTATAGACTATAGCAACAGACTATGGACTATAGACTAGAGCTATGGCTATGGCAACGACTATGGATATGGATATGGCATTGCTCTGTATGCAAGATAATTGCTGTCCACTTGTTGCTGCAACATGTGTCTGTCTCTGTGAGTGTGTGTGTGTGTGTGTGCTGCCAAGCTCCGCCATTTTGGCGCAACATTTTGCAATCGCAGAGCGCAGGGACGGATCATCGGAAAGTGGTGAAGCCCTGGGCTCAAATCGTTTGACCTAACAAATTTCAAATCCAATGGTCATTTTGTCAAAAAAATGTTTCAAACTGTTTTCATAGTTCATTTATTTAATATGAATTATTTATGGTGTATAATCTCTAATCTCTATAATCTCTTTGATTCTTAATCTCAAAAATTCAGAATTTTGGTTAGCTTTTGTCTTTAAAACTAAATGGATCATTTGATTGAATCTAATGTCTTCGAAATTGAAGGTTTATAGGAGAATTTCCCTGTTCCGTTTGATAGACGCAAAAAAGATCATCGATGTCAGGGCTGCCAACCCAATGGTAGGATTTCTTAAAATTTAAATAACATTATTGATTTCAGTGGGGTCTGTGGGTTTTTTCTAACCATTACGTAGATCCGGCCCTGGCAGCAGGCAACAAGTCCATAATAAATTGAGCGTATAAAACTACAATCGATTGCATATATATTTCTTATAATGTAATCGTTACGTTTATGTGCAATTTGCACCACTGTGCAAGACGCGCTGACGTTTGTTTTACCGGCAAGTTCAATGCCTGCACTGTAAATGCGAGAAAGGAACAGAAAGAGAGAGAGAGAGAGAGGGAGAGAAAGAGAGCGCAACGACGCCAACGCCAACACCAAAACGCAGCATTAAATGTTAGAATGAAAAAAAATGAGGGTGAGCGCGAGAGCTA
>JBANCZ010003262.1:0-13140 GCA_037040025.1 Sphaerogastrella javana | reverse complement strand
GCGTGAGAGAGAGAGAGAGAGAAAGTGCGAGCACTGCTAGACCAGCAAGTGGAAGCGAGTGCGCGCATGCAACTCAATGTGAGAATGAGTGAATGCGACTCTGTTGTGTGAATGTTTGTGTGTGTGTGCGTGTGTGTGCGAGCGAGCGAAACGAACTTCTTTTGCTTTGCTTGCTCACTCGCTTGCACTTATAGCGCTGCTGCTGCTGCTGGTCGGCAAAGCAGTGCGCTTACTATAAAAATGTGATTGAATTGCTCTTTAAAGCTTTGCAATAATACGCGTTTGAGAGAGAAGGACAGAAGATAGAGAGATAGTGCTAGAGTTAGTGAGGGGGGGGGGGTAAAGAATTGGCAAATTGCGACAATTGTAAATTTTGAACGGTGGCAAAAGGCAAAGAAACATAAAAGAGAAAGAGAAAGAAAAAAAATGAATAATAATAAAAATAATATTAAATGAAATTTGGCAGAATGGAAGAAAAGGCAAAGAGTAGAGTTGATTGTGTGTGAGTGTGTGACAGTGTGTGTGTGTGTGTGTATGTGTGTGTGTGTGTGTGTGTGACAGAGTGTGTTTGTATATGTCTATGCATATTTAAGGCCTATGGGAATTTGTTGTTGTTGTTGTTTTTGCTAAACCCCAAAAACACTTGCATATAAGACGCATATGCTGACGTCGACGTCGACTGCGACTGCGACGCAGACGTTGACTGAGAGCTATACCATGGGCGTAGACTGAATGAAGGGGATGGTGATGGGGGGAAGGGGGGTTGGCCTGACGTTTGTCTGCGCTGAGTGTGGGAGCGTCGCGGTCTTTGTGAGCCAATCTGAAGGTCGTCAAGTCCAGGCCCGAAGTGTGGCTCAACACACACACATACACACACACACACACACTCGCTCACACTCTCTGCTCTCTCACGCGTGTGTGTGTGTGTGTGTGTTGGCCAAGGATGGCAATAACCGGTTCACAAGATGATTGCACTTGAGCTCTTTTTGTTGTTGTTGTTCTTGTTGTTTTTGTGGTTGTTGTTGCTAATTTTTTTCGGAGTATTTTTTGTTGTTCAATTTGATTCAAGCATAAAATCTTCCCACAATGACAAAAACCATATTATAATAATAATATTAAAATAAAAATTAAAATTTTTAAATTATAATAATTATGCATATAAATATTTGGTAATTATTAAATGTTCGCACATAATTTTTAATTTTTTTTTTTAAGTTCTCAACGCGAGATTAAAGACTTTTCCGTTTTAGAACATTTTCGAAAGATTCAATTTAACCTTTAACCTTTTGAGAGTTAAGATCTTTAACATGATTTTAAGACCTTGGGCTTAAAAACATTGAAAGTAAATTATGTATCATAAAGTATATATATTCTTGATCAGGAAGAGAAGCCGAGCCGATTGAGACATGTCCGTCTGTCTCTCCATCTGTATGAACACCTAGATTTCGAAAACTATAAGAGCTACAGTATTCATATTTGGCACAAACATTGCCCTTGCTTGCAGGCAGATCAAGTTTGTTTCAAATGTTGGATACCTCCTCCCACTCCTGAGATATTGGGGAAGTATGTTACTAGTGTCAATCTTAGTACTCTTGACATTTGAAATTTAAAATTTGTTTCGCTTGATATACTAATACTTAATATTTGTTTCATTTTAAGTTTTGATTTCATTAGGTTTTCATTAGTAAAAAGTATGTTTTTTTTAGAACCCATTATTTCTTTAGATTTTAGATTTTAATTCGAATTTTTGTTTATTTTGTTTTTTTTTTTTTTTTTTTTTTGGATCAACTATTATTGATTTGCTGTTGACACTTGAAGAGGATGGATATGGTGAAAGTTACTATTACGCTCCAGTCTATCGGATCTCCCGAAACCGGTCTCGCAATTTTCACCGGGATGGCTGAAGTGCCCCCAATTGTTCCACTGTCGCGCCCCCCGAGAGAGCCCATAATAAACATCTGTAACATAATGGTCGATGTAAGTACTATTCCCTTCTTGGAAGACTTTGTGATGAATCTTGCAACGGTAATGGCACAACGCTATGCCACACGTCAGGCATCTTCCGTGCTTCTCTATTGAGACCCCACACCAGGGAGGAAGACCAAAAGTTTCCGACTGTCTTGACACCATTCATAATCAAGACGGTTGTAGAGGAATAATAAATAATTTTGTCTTAATTTACGCAATAATGTCTGTTATTATTTTTATTATTATTATTTATTACATATGTTTGGAGTGTTCGAGAGAAAAATTCTTCGCAAGATCTATGGTCCTATCTGCGTCGACGGTACCTATCGTATCAGATGGAACCACGAACTGTACGGGATATACGGCAAAGTGAATGTAGTCAAACAACTGCACGTCCAGCGATTGCGATGGCTGGGTCACATCGCGCGTATGGAAGAAGACAACCCGGTTCGAAAGGTATTTTATACGGCAGTGGACGGGCAATGAAGGAGAGGAATACCCCGGATTGGGTGGCGAGGCCTGGAGACTGAAGCCCTGTCAGCACTTGGTGTCGTCAACTGGAGAAGACGAGCGCAGGACAGGGACGCGTGGAGTAGCGTCATGCATCAGGCTATGACCCGATAGGGTTGTCTAGCCAATAATAATATTAATCACATAAGTTATAAATTTCACTACCCTAAAGATTAAAATCAACCTACAAGGCGCAATATTAAAGCAATACAATAGAACCTTCTGCTTCCATTTTTTTCAAAATTATTCAAATCAATCATCGATTATACTGTTAAGCACCGAAAATACTATACAGCACCGAAAAACTGAAGTAGTTTTAGAATTATCGTTAGTATAGTTATTATTACTACGGTATAGGTCGAATTGGCACCCTTTCGAAAGTGGATCAAATTGTGATGATGCTGATGCGACTGAGCCAAATACAAAGCCCAACTTCGAAGGAGACAAAGAAGACGGAGATGAAGAGGAAGAAGAAGCAGCAGCAGAATCTTTTGTTGCGATTTGATCAAAACTTTTTATTTATGACAACAAGATAAATGTGTACACACCCTCAACTCTCTGCCCCCGCTATCCACATTACAACGAAACTTCACAAAGGGCAAAGGGAAGTAGCGCTGCCTCAGTCTCTGTCGTTGGGGTTCAGAGGCGGGTGCGGTTACCGGTTGCGGGGGTCTAAGACGCGGAAGATGTTCGCTTGGTGATTGTAAGGCCCTTGTTGTTATTATTATTGCTATTGTTGTTGTTGTTGTCACTGTTAGCCATGGCAAATGATCAAAGATGAAGCCGAAAATTGTATATATATAAGTATACGTTTATTGAAATCATGGCCATGCCAAGCAACGAATACACGAAGTAGAGCCGTTCTCCCTGCTTGCCGCACAGTCACCAATATGGTTGGGGGGTGGGGGAAGAATTGACCGCAATTATGCGATAAAGATAAAACAATGTGGTGTCATTTTTATGGTTATCTCGCTCTCTCTCTCTCTTTGTCTCTCTCTCCCGACTGCGGCTACCCTCTTTCCAAACTGTTTGCTCTTCATTCTTGCTTCTCTCTTTACTCTTCCTTCTTCTCTCTTGCCTCTAACTGATGGCACACACAAGGCTCAAAGCCAGAAAAAGGTGCGGGTGTCGTCGGCTCGCTCTGTGTCTGTGCTAGAGTGAGAGGGTGTCGGCAAGAGATGGCGCTGGAGCAAGGGACTGAGAGGGAGCGATTATGGTTTAGGGCGACATTGTCTCTCTGTCTGTATGGGCTGTATAAGGTGATAATCTATAATTGCCCTTGTGCCTTTAAAATCCGCCGCCGCCAACGACGACGACGACGACGACGACGACGACGACGACGATGACGACGACGAGGTCAGACGACACAGATCCGAACGTACCGCTGTCAAAGTCGCATCCTGACCAGCCCCGCAGCTACAGTCGGAACAGACGGACCATTCGAGGTATATGACAGAGGAGGGTCTGCGGCTGCGGCCAAATGACAGTGGGACACAGACATTTGGTTAACACGTGAAACGAATGCGTTGACAGCCTGCGACCCTCGATTCAACTCGACTCGACTCGACTCGATACACTCTCTCGCTTGTTTTCTCTCTCGCTCTCTTTCGGTTGATTAGGGATCAAAATATCGTTTATAACTCATAATGACCATGACAAATATTGCATACAATATCTGCTGCTGCTGTTGCTATTTGCTGTTGCTGCGGTCAACAGTTGTTGATTGTGTCGTAAAGGTCACGCCAACTGCTGGACCCCGAAAAGCCAGGACACACAGAGACACCCTGTATGGTCTAGCCACATGGTCAGCTCGACCCGCTGACAGCACCGACAGCAGCATATGACGCATATGACCTTTGACTCGCTCTCTCTATCACTCTCACTCTCACTCTCACTTACCCTCTCTCCTTCACTCTCACTCTCACTTACCCTCTCTCTCTCTGTCTCTCTCTCTCTCTCTCTCTGTTCGTAGGGTTTGAGTCTTTGCTTGGGGTTGTGTCTTTGTGTCATTGTGGCTAATGAAAGGCAAACTGATAATCGTTTAATCGCTTATCAGAAATTGCGCTCGATGTGGCATGTTTCGGGGAAGACTTGGCTATCGGTTGCACATTAAACGCAATTAGAGTGACCATGCCAGCTAATTAATTTCACTTCACTTCGCTGCGTTTAATGCGCATTGACATACCATGGCGCAATGCGGCACCGTGGTACCAAGACGCAACAAGAATACCCAAAAGGAATAAAAGCGGATAAAAACCTAATATCACCTAAAAACTAATTATTAAAATATTAATTCTATAGCATTAAGTATGTATATTTTTAAATATTATTGACGCAATTAAATCAAATTATTCAAGAATTTTTACTATTCAAGAATAAATTATTAAAGGAATGAAACCAAAACCAAAACCGTAACCGAATTCGTTGAAACCGTTTCATTTTTAAAAACCAAAACCGTAACCAATGCCGATATTTCAATCTATCGAATATCGAAACCAATACCGAAACGTTATTTTTATTCAGTTTCATTTCCTGTTATATATTGTGCCCAACTCTTAAATTGTTGGTTTATGCGTCTATCGATCTATCACTCTGTATGAACGCCTGAATCTCGAAAGTTTTAAAGTCTACTGTAACTAAAATTGTCTCCAATAAAGTTCTTTAGCTAACACAGATCGAGCTTGTTTCTATTTAGCTGGAGATGATATTTCATTTATTGAAAATAATTATTACAGTCGCACTTTTAAAGATAGCGTGCCTAATACCAAAATAGATTTTCTGTTTTACCGATTACCACTTAACTACTTCGATTATTAAAATCTAAACATAGAGTACCTACTCCTTCCACTATTGCACTATTTGTGCTGTTTTGCCCACTGTGCGGGCAAACGGCCCAGGGAAAAGCGCATGTTATCGTGTGAGCTGCTGTTGCTATCGAAATGCTCAATCAAGCTACTCGTAAATTTGCCAATTGCTGACAAACTTAACGCGCTCAAATTACGAGTACACTCATACAATACTCGTGAATGTTGCAAACACAAAAGGAGAGAAAGAGAGATAGAGAGAGCGAGAGCGATAAAGAGAGAAGGTGCACACACTCGCAGCCAGGCAAATAGTGAGAGCCTTTTGGGCCCTTTTGTGTATTTATGTTTATTTGTATTATTCCCTCTTTTTGTGCCTTTTTTACGTTCATTTTTTAGCGATGTCACCTTTCGGGTGTGTATGTGTGTGTGTGTGTGTGTGTGTGTGTGTGTGTGTGAGTGTAAAGAGGCTGCGCCAATGTGGCTGGCAAAACAATGAAATTGTGAAATTTTCGTTGGGTTTCAGAGAATTTCCTTAGCGTTTTATGATTTAATCCCCTTTGTGTGTTCGTGTGTGTGATCTGAGCACTCTCTGGCAGGGTAAACACCCCCGATAAGAGCCACACAATGACAAAACACAAAAGGTCGCAAGGATTTGTCACTTGTCGCCGCAGCAGCAGCAGCAGAAGGAGCGACACTTGACTGCGCCGCGGCCCAGACACCTGACATGCGATTAGTGCCAAGTGTGGTCAGGGTACGGGCAACAGGCAACAGGTTGCAGGGTGCAAAAGGCTCTGGAGTACCTAAAGGACAGTCAAGACTGTGTGTGCCAAGTGCTTAAAGAGTCGTAGCACAACAATCGATCGAATTAGAGGCAAAGTCAAAAGCAAAGAAGGCGACAGAGCCTCGACTCCGATCGGGTCTATGACTTTGCCTGAGAGTCACAGAGTCTCAGAGACTCGGGCATCGCAGAGTGATAGCCGTATCTGTGTCTTGTGGTTGCTGCATTCAATGTGATTTAGTTTTGACGTCAGGCAACGCTCCCTCCCTGTAGATGCTATCGGTTCGGGTCGGAAATACGAATGCCTCGAGTCATCAGCTGCATGTACAAGTCACAGAGTCAAGGCGCTCAACAGCAACAAACGGCACGGACAGCATATACCCTGTAAAATGACTAAATTGAATTTTAAAAGAAGATTTTATCCACTTTTAAGTTTAATACGTATTTTAGGATAAATCAAAATAATATTATATTATTATTATATAATTATAAAAGGTTTAATTGTTCTAACTGTTATAGACTCGAAGACCTATGTGCTTGTTCGAACGGTATGACATCGAGATCGAGAATATATATACTATTTGCAGCCTGCCACGCCTCCTACCGCCTGTTACACAGGTTTTGATTTTAAGAAAGTTAAGAGACCCTCTTGGAGTTCCTTAAAAAGAGGGTCTGAAAAACAATAAGTACGCGAATTCAACTCATTTGGATATTGGCTAGGGTTGGGTTTTATTTTGTTTCGTCTGTCCAATGATGGAGCCGATAGCGTTTTGGGGGCCCCAATGCAGCTGCTTCTCAGTTCGCCGTTCGCAGTTTGCATCGATGCGAATGTTGCAGAAGGTAAACCAATTGACAGATGAATGTACTGGCACAACAAATGCATGAGATGCAGGAAAAGCGCAGGAAAAACGGGTGAAAAACTAAGCAACTGCGCGTTGAACTTGTGTCAAAGGTCAGACGAATGCAGGCGCACATCTAGACGGGGTATGCGCGGTTTATGGCCATAGAATGCATAGCCACAGATAATTATAAAGAGAAACACAGAGAATGAGAGGGAAAGAGAGAGAAAGAGAGAGAGAGAGAGAGAGAGAGAGAGAGAAGACAGAGTGTGTGTTCGTCTGAGCGTGAGAACTACACTTAATTGATTTCCACATGCAACATGTGGAGCAAAAGCCAGCGAGGTCTTACGCATGCGCGTCACAAAAGCCAAATGTAATCTTGGCTCAGATCGGTTGAGATCGGTTCAGCAAAGCTTTAAGATTAGATTAGATCGAACTCTCTCACAGCGTGCTTGGAGTTTCTGAGGCTTTCAAGAACTTGGAAGAAAGTGTCAAGTGAAATTGAAACTGCTATAAGAATTAGAAAGAGAGAAATGGAGAGAGAGAGATAGAGAGAAAGATATTAGATAGGGAGGAAAAAGTACAGAGAGAGAAAGGCACAGAGATAGATAGATAGATAGAGAAAGATATGGAAACGTGAGTAAGTATAGCTTCAACTTTTGCTTTTCACATTTCTACAATTTCCTCAATCAGCATCGGGTTCTTGGGTGCTTGGGTCTCTGTATGCCCCTTGCTACCTTCCGCATGTTACCTGATGCCTGTGGCCTGCGGCATGTAGCTGCAATTTTTCATTATTCGTAGTCTTTAAGTGATCGATCGAAATTAAATAAGAAAAGTAAGCAACGCCACAAAACGAACCCAAAAGGAAAAATACGCAAGCCCCATGCCTACATCCCTCTCTGTACCCATAAGCTTAACCACGCCACACCAGACTCACTGACTTCTACAACTTGCAACTTGCAACTTGCAACAGCGATTGAAACTCGAAGTCGAAGTCGAAGACGAAGGCGACTTTTGTGGCTTGGGGAATGCGATGGTTAATGTGCGTTTAGATACGAAGACATGTAATTTCCCAGCCCCAGTGCAATCGCACTCTAGGGCTGCCCTCCCTCAATTCCCATTGCCTATTGTCTGCGTTTCTCGGACCAAAGCCCAGGCTTCAGTTTTAGGCTCAAGCTCAGGCTCAGGCTCAGGCTCAGGTTGAGGTCCAGGCCCCTAAACACAAGCCGAACTCTGTCTCAAGTCAACTGGACTCGAGTTGAGATATGGCCAGCCATTCAGTCGCTGTGCCACATTATGGGCTGTGCCAATACCCTCTCTTTCCATTTATGAAAGGGTGTTTCATTATACAAGTGGAAATATTGCTCGAATTTTTAAACGAAACCATAAGAGATTATCTTTTCAAACAAACTTCGACGAATGTTCATGGTAAACTTAGTGTTAAATTAATTAAATAAATTACAGGGTATATTTATAGATCTAATGAAAATTTAATATATCATATTATATTTCATAATATTTATTAATATATTATAACATCATGTATATTATAGCATCATAGGATATTATTATGCTAAATTTTTAATTTTCTAATTTTTTCTCAGGGTATTTGAAGTGCGTATACCTCAATGTGTGTGAACTCGAGCAATTGCTTTTTGGCCTGGACAGTTGTCAATGTGGCCAGATCACAGCGAGGCCCACAATCTTCAGCCGAGGCATAGAGGAACGCCTCAAGGTGCTCCGGCTCTGGCGAAACCGACGTCGTCTATGATGACGGTCTTTGATTATGATGCCAATGCTTGCTATATGGTATATGGCATAAGCAATATGAGTCCAACTATGCCTCAACCCATAGCTCACCCTCTCTTCCTCTATCTCTTTCTCTCTCTCTCACTCTGTCGCTGCTTGTTGTCGGGCTACCGTCTCTGGTATTAGAGTAGAATCATCGAAGAAGGACAGACGGATAGGCAGGCGGACAGACGTACAGAGTGCTGCACGCAAGCTGCATTTTGGTCTCATCATTATCATGCTCATCATCTCGTTTAGCTGTTGCACGTACCACCTGCATCAGTTGCACCACCTGCAGCTGCTGCACCACCACAGACAAAATTAAATCAACTCTGTAGTTCATATAGTTCCTTTAGGTCCTCTAATTCTATAGTATCTATAGTTCCCAAAGTTCGTTTAGTTCTTATAGTTCCTATAGTTCCCATACATCGTTTAGTTCTTATACTTTCTATAGTTCCTATAGTTCCATTAGTTCGAATAGTTCCTATATTTCCCATAGTTCCCATAGTTCCTATAGTTACTATAGTTCGAACAGTTCTTATTGTTCCTATAGTTCTTATAGTTCGTATAGTTCCTATAGGTTCTATAGTTCCTATAGTTACTATAGTTCCTATGGATCCTATAGTTCCTATAGTTTCCATAGTTCTCATAGTTTATCTTAAAGTTATATAGGGTACGCTAATATCTAAATCAATAAAAAAAAGACAGCTTTGTTTTGACATAAAATTTTAATAATTAATGCATATAATTATAAATAAATTTAATTATTATTTATCATATGAAATTTACAGCAATATTTAGTCTGTACTAAAATATATAATTTAGTAACAATTAATGAATTCATTAAAGTTATTTATGTTTTATGGTTTTATTTGACCGTTTCCAGCAATAATTTAGTCCAAATGTTGTAATACGAAATTCCCCCTCCCCCCAAAAAAAAAACTTAATGAATTCGGTCACACTGGCACTGATTCAGTGGGTGAAGCAGCACCTGCTGTGATCTATACAGAGGCCTCAGGCCCCAGGGCTGAGTATTTGGCTCTCATGACAGTTTGTGCCTTGTTTTTTTGGCTGATTTTCTTTTATTTTTTATTTATATTTTTTAATTTTTATTTTCTTTAGTTTAATTAACGAATCAACAGATCTGCAACAGCAGCGACCACAGTGGTAACATTGCAGCATCGCCGCATGCTGAGTTCAATTCACACACACACACACACAAACATACCTATAGAGATTGGCCCATGGTCATGGACTTTGGCAACTTTCCCATTGCCCGTGGTCAGAGAGCCAGAGATTCAAAGAGTCGAAGAGTCAGGGCGCTGAAGACTCTCGGAGAGTCAGACCCAACTGCAGCGCAAATTGTTTACAATTGGAAAAATTGTAGCCGCCTCTGTTATCGGTGGGCAGATCTTAACGAACACGCAGCTACCCATAGTGGAGTAGAGCAGGCGGTCTCAGCCCATCATATCAGCTACCTCTCACTCGCTCTCTCTCTCTCTCCCTCTTTCTCTCTCTCACTCTGTGTCTGTCTTTATAACTACGATTGTAACTTGTTGTTTAGTGTTGGTTAATTTGGCATCATTCATCGTGGTCTAAAGCCAAATGTCATGCAATGGTTAAGACCCGCTTCACTAATTACAGCCTCTTGTGTGTCGCTCCAACTTGGCCTCTCTTTCGCTCTCTCTCTCCCTCTCTCTCTCTTACCTTTTCTCTCTCTCTCTCTCTCTATGTGTGGTAACTCACGTGACACTACAACACGCAGCCCACTAGATCAAATGCAATAGATCACACACAGAGACTCAAGATCTGTGCCTTTACTATAATTCTAGACTCTGTCACTACTTGCAGTACAGTGTCTACCTCTATTGACCCCCTCCCCCTCCCCCGGTAATCACATATTTTTATGCCTAGTTGCACCGTCCTCATTATATTCTGTAGATTCTGGTCTAACCTGTACCACATTTCGGAAAATCATTTTCAAACTTTGCACTCAACATAACCTAAAAGAAATACCTTTCACTACCATCATAACTTAGATTTTCAAGCTTCAAAAATATTTCTATTAATATATTTTTAGGTAATAAATAATTATAATAATAAATTGCTATTTAAAATATTTATATTTTCGTTTCAATATATATCATATAAATTTTCTAATAAGATTTTTTCCGGACAGTTATATATAGTCACAACATATAAAAATTATATTATAATACATATTCTAATCGAGTTTTTCATTGAAGTCTTAGGTGTAGTCTCCTTGAGGTGTTATCCGAAAGAGTCGAGTCAAGTCGAGTCGCTACATTCTGTTCCATTTGACTGATTCAGTATATCTTAGGCTATAACTCGATCTGTTATATGTAGCAAGTTTCATATCGTAAGCTGCGAATCACTGACCCATCAAGTTGTTGTTGTTGGTGTTGCTGTGGTCAGCTGCTGCTCCACTTGGGCATTCGGTATTGGTATTGGGCTTTGGGCATTTGGTGGTGGTCTCTGTTGACATTTGCTGCGAGTCGCAGTGACCAGTCGAGTGGTTTAAAGTGGTTTCTAAAGTGCGGCTTCAAGTGGAGAGTGGAGATCGCATAATACCACGACAACGACAACCGAGACGACCGAGACGACCAAGACGACAACGACGACCGTATGCAATTGCCGGAGGTGGAAACAACAAAAGAGATCTGTTCGCGCGACAACAATGATCATTATGATTATGATGAAGATGACGATCGTCAAGGCGATGACGACGATGACGATGACGGTGACGGTGGGTGACGCTGCCGTAGTTGTAGTTGTTGTGGTGACGGTGTCGACCATGTCGGACGATGTCGACTTGGTGGCGTTTGCGTGTCAAGCGACATCATTTGCATAACAATGCTGGGGACGATTCAACTTTTTGGTCTCCCAGAGCAATTTTCAGACACACACACACACACACACACGCACGCACACAAACACAGCTGCACATAGTAACACATAGATATACGCCCTGTGGCACCTGTTCCATACACATATTTAGATATCTACGAGCAACACACACACATTAATGATTTTCAAGTGAAGTCACCGTCGCGTCACAAATCGCTGGCAAATACCTGCACACACGCGTCTGCATATGACATTATCCAAGAAAAGAGCCCAACCGGTGGCAGCGCCACCTTCTCCCTTCTCCACACACATCCTCCCTCTTTATCTCTTTCTCTGTTTGTCTCTCTTCGACTATCAGTTTGTCGCAAGCGTTCTCTTCAGCTGCGTTGCGTTGCGTCGCCAATGCGGAACGGAGCGAATCCACGAGGGCCCTAACCGAACCGCTCCGAATGGCACCGAACCACGCTGAACCACAGCGAAGTCAAACCAAACCGAACCAAGGCGAACCCAAACTGTTGAATAATTTATGCGCCACTGTTGTCAGCGGCACCTCCTCCAACTTCAACCTCAACCTCAAGCGCGGCTCAGCTTCATGCAACAGCAGCCCAACGGCCCCGTACTCCCACTACACACCCTTCTCGCTGCCGATCTCCCTCTCTCTGACCGCTCATCAGCTTATAGGCTGGCAATGTCGCGTCTCTGTCGTCTGTCGTCTGTCGTCTGTTTCTGTGAGCGATTCATGGTAATCCCACCTCGAACCCCTCTACCCAGCACCCTGCGCGACAGTGATCAACTAGTATGGGAAGGGAGAATTATTTTGCGTTCACCTCCTTGCGTTTCTAATTAAGCGAGAGAAATATTCAAAACCTTTTGCCATTGTTTCAACGATTTTCAAGTTCAATTTACATAACATTCCTAACCGCCTAACCGAAGTCGCCTCATCGCATTCAACTCATTTCTGTTGATGTTGTTGTTGTTGTTGTTGTTTTCATTTCAGACCTAACTACTTACTAACTATATTTACATTTTTAATTTAACTTTAGCTACAACTCTGTCTCTGTCTTCCCATTGCTCTATCTTTCTCATTCTCAGTGGCTCTGGCACGTTGTACTAAATAAGTCACAGCCTTGAATTTGTTAATCGCAATGGCAATGCAAAGGGTTCAAGGTCAACGCCGCGGCACTAAAAAGGTCACCGATTTGCAAACAGTTGCATCAACACTTGCCTCAACTCGATGTTGCATGGTGAATGTGACTTTAGTAATTGACTAGCGCTGAGCTTAGTAGGCAATAGTTGGCTGTAAATTGATATAATCACAGATACACAGAAATTTGTGGATATATCGATATTAACATCGATAGTATGATGTAGTATAATACGTAATATATAAATATTGTGATAGAGAAGTGTTCCGTAATCGATCGATAGTAAAAATTGTAAATAAATAAACTTATAGTATGCATATTATATCACATTACTAAATTGACCTAAAAACAGATTGATGAATGTATTTTTAGACCCTGTGTTTAAAAAACACAAAAAGGGTCTATTAACTTTGTGCAAAGTCGATTTGTGTGTAACAGGC
>JBANCZ010003261.1:0-13149 GCA_037040025.1 Sphaerogastrella javana | reverse complement strand
CATTATTCATGAGCATAAGTTAGTATATTATACCATATTATTGGCTGCTATTGTACAAACTCACACCACACTAATGAAATCAATTAAAGAAAAAAATACGGTTCAGCAACAATTTCTCTTTGATAATAATAAATATATAATATTAACTGAATAGCTGAATCAAGTGCGGCAGCTCTTACCAATGTGCATTCAATCGACTACTGAATTGTTAATAACAATATTCATTTTTTGTTAATAGTTACATAACAGTTTTTCACACATGAATGCGTATAAACATTTCGTTGGGTTCATTTGCTTTTATATATATATATATATGGCATTGTTTATAATATATTTCATTGTTATTATGGCCATTTAACATTGGGTTTTATGGAATATTATATATCTTTAGTGATGAATGGTAGAGATGAAATTGTAAGCGGATTTGTTAGAAATGCATATAAAATTACTCTATAGATATATGTCTAATACTATAATAGTACTCTATGGTCTACCTACCCCCAAAATAAACCACACCTTTTCTCTTTTGCCTCTTCATATCCCTTTTAATTTAAGCACTCATCTACCTTCACTGGCTTTAAGTTTCCTTTTTGCCACCAAATAATTTCCATATTATTCAGACCTATTTTCAGACCCCAAAAGAAAAGCTTGTTAATACGCCAACACGCAATGTTCTTCCTGCTTAATAATGAATTATGCCAACAATTTATATGGTAATTAGATGGCACTAATACATCCATATAATATACACCCTATATGTATAAATATAGCTCCACTTCCTGACAAGCCCTCAATACACATCTATTTTACATCATAGTAACTACAGTTAATATTAAAAAATTACATTAAAACACATGATAAACCGGGTAAGGCCGGCTTGCACTTGTCCAAATTATATATCCCTAATATAACATTTAATGAGTTAGTATCTGGTAAGTATGAAGGTCGGCGCTAATCGCTCATTATGTAATGGGACAGCTGCGTTTTAGTCTATGACGTTAGCACATACTTAGAGCCCCCGTCATTTAAGGACAATGACCGCATTCCATTTAATGAGACCCAAGAACCTAGACCTAGAGCTCAAGTTCGAGCTCATGCATTATTCCAAGTGGTCCGCTGGTCCGTTAAATCCCTAGGCATAAAATGGGCAAACCTAATGTGTGCACGACAACCAGAGGACAAAAAAAGAAGAACAATAAATGCCACTAATTTCTTTAATTAAAAATTTAATGAGGCTCGCAATTACGATTGCCAAAAGCGAGCATAGACGACGAACAGATACCACGCAATAAAAAAAAACAGTTTGTAGTGTAGAGAGAAGATGTTAATAATTGTTTGTTCCACCTACTCTAACAAAGTTCCTTCTGTAAATTTCATATGTTACTTACCTTGGACAACTATGGGGTATACCCTCTTGATACCCTTACAACTAGTGTTGGGTATAATGTCACGTAACGATGCGAAGACAAGCAAGCAGGGCCTTACAATTGGAACACCTGTTGGCGCCATAAAACTCTTTGGCAAGTTTCCCATGAGGATTTAAGGATTGTCGAACACACACACGCATACATACAGCGATACACCGATACACCTGCACACATACACACACACACATACACCTACTTTGTTGAGACTGGCTAACTGAGCCCACAAAGGACACGACAAAGCAGCAAAGCAAACAAAGCGCAAATTGAAATGTGTTTGCCAAATCACTTGCCACGCCCACCATACCCATTCCAGCGTTCGCGTCAAATGGCGCCAAGACAATGTGTTCTCTGAAAGGCATTATATACGCCATATACTATACCCTTTGTACGTGTGTGCGTATGTGCGTGTCTATGTTTGTACCAAGGATTACCAGATGGTCCGAGTCAAAAAAACAGGCAGAATGAGGCGTGGCCGACCCCACAAAGTATATATGTTTTTGATCATGAAGAGAAGCCGAGTTGATTGAGTCATGTCCGTCTGTCCACCCGTCTCTAATTCAAAAAATCAAGTAAAATCGAAGAATCGATTTTTTTTTCGAATAAATACAGTGCCCTCCCGCCAGAATCGCCACAAAACCGCCAAAAAACCGTCAGAATCGCCAAAAAAACCGCCATAATCGTCAAAAAACCGCCAAAGCCGCCCAAATCGCCAAAATCGCCAAAAAAAGCCAAAAAACCGCCGGAATGTCGCAGCATACCCCTAGGGCGAGCTCGGAAAAGAAAAAAGTTCAAAAAAGAAGCTCAAATAAGAGGCGCAGGAGGCGTGGCGGACCCTGAAAAGTATATATATTCTCGATCAGGAGGGGATGCGCAGCCGATTGAGCCGAAAATCACCCCCCTCCCGGCCCAATTGCGCCGAATCGCGAACCGACCAGGTCGGAGGGGCCGTCGAAAGTATGCAAGGCGCCCCGTGAACAAGCGGTTTCGAACAAATTTCAAGCGAGCAGCACCACTGTGGCGCTGTAGCACACCCTCAGGTAGCGCCGAAAAGCGAAAATCGATCCCATTACTCGATTTTCGAGATTTCTTCGATTTTGACCGGATTTTCTGAATTAGCGGCCTCCGAACAGCGGGAAATGCCATTGCACTAAAATGATTTATTAATAATAAATTTTAAATAATTATTAATAAAGTTCCAAGGGCAACGGAATAAGCACAGATTAGCTGCATTTTGCCATAGTTACCAAAACTCGACCATTCATATTATAGCCAAGAATATGCGCTTTAGTAGACAAACTTTGTCGAACATTTTTGGAAGTTAATTTTAATTTAGTCGCAGCGCGATTAATCCTAATGTTTAAGCCAAGCCATTTGGCCAGATCTGGCAAGACTGTCGAATTTGAGAACATGTTTGTTAAGAATTCAAGCAACTATTTATTTGGGTTGGAGTTTCTTCATCGGTTTACAGTTTTGAACACAGAGAGAGAGAGGTGAGTCGTTTAATCGTTCCACCAACCGGCACCACCACGAGAGCCACCGGCACCAGCACCGCCATGGTTGACAGTGTAGTCGAATTGAGCAGGTGCACCCCAAGCATTGCCACCAGCACCAGCACCGGATCCTTGCCAGCCGCCAGCACCGCGTCCACCACCAGCGCCGCCTTGCCAGCCGCCAGCACCAGCACCACCGCCATAGCCGCCAGCACCAGCGCCAGCTCCTTGCCAACCACCAGCACCAGCACCACCGCCATAGCCGCCAGCACCAGCACCACCGCCATAGCCGCCAGCTCCAGCTCCCTGCCAGCCTCCAGCACCGCCACCATAGCCGCCAGCGCCGCGTCCACCACCAGCACCGCCCTGCCATCCGCCAGCACCGCCACCACCATAGCCTCCAGCACCGCCGCCTCCACCACCAGCACCAATGTGCACCTTGGTGTTGCCATGCGACTGCGACACATGCGAGGTGAGTCCAGCGCCAATTCTAGAGCCACCACCATAGCTGCCATGACCGCCACCGCCGCCGCCGCCGCGACCACCGCCAGGCAGATAGCCACCGCCACCACCACCGCCGCCGCCGAAACGCTGGCCAGCATTAACCACTGCAAGGGTAGCCAATAGACAGACGAATACCTAGAAATAATCGGAAGATGCAGTTACTCAATTTCCTGGATTGGATGATCACTTGTGTCCTGTTCTACCTTCATGTTGAATGTTCTTAGATAGTTTGTTGTTGAGTTTGTGTTTGTTGTTTGTTGTTCTCGGGGCGCTGCTCCAAGTGTTTGTGATGCTTCTTGGATGCCACGCAGCACAATTTATAGCTGAAAATTCGATTCAATTTTAGTTTTTTTTTTTTTTTTTTTTGGCTAATGATCTTCAACATTGGTGGCAAAGAGGCAAAAACCAAAGACCAATATTGAACAACAAACACAAACCAAAAAAAAAAAAAAAAAAACATTGAACAAAAAAGCAAAAACAAACCTTTAAACTAAAAAATTAAATGTTGAAAATCTCAGAAAAAAAAAACGAAACAAAAACGAAAAGCGTTAATAATTTACTTTGTTTATATCGTTATTTTCTCCTGGTCTAAACGCAGATTTTTGGTAATTTGCTCATCATTCGATTCTTGGCAAGACAGCGCCCGCGCCTTCCGAGTGTGCGTTGCCTTTAATTAACAATTTGTTAAATGAAATTAATTAATGCTGGCAATTAAGACACAGTTCGCCTGAGGCTCTCTGCTCTTTGTCTATCAGCTGGAGCTCTACTTTGCTTCGATATGCATAAAAGCGGCAACAGTTGGACGCACAGCGTCCAGTTCTAATGCTGACAGCGCGTACAAAGTTCCGGCATTGCGCATACGCTGCGTGGGCTGAGGACAAGCAGCAGCCACAGCAGCAGCAGCTGCTGCTACAGCTACTGCTTTAAGACATATTATATCTAATGTTTTTAAGATTTTTTTTATTGTTTGAGTTGTTATTTTTTTTGTTTTTTTTTTTTTTGTCTTTTTTTGAAAGTGAGCTCATCGCAGTGAGCAGATTATGCAATCAAACCATTGTGTAATAAAATGTTAAAGCGACGAGTACTCACTAAACAAATGCCAAAAAATAAATACACTCACAAATATACTCACACAGAGCTAGTGGCACATGCTAAGCAGATCCCTTTCAACAATTATAGTTACTCAAGGGCCATAGGCTATGCCTGCCACCCAACTACCGAGTCACCCTGCAGCTGCAGATCTCAGCTCAGCTCAACTTAGCTCAGCTCAGCTTGGTTCAGCTCAAGACCTGTCCAACCACTCCAATCCTAGGAAACTTTTCTCGTTTTTCAATTTACGTAATGCATGTGGGCAAAAGAGAGCGTATAAAGGTTTCACTAGAGGCACAACGATTCCTTGGCACAGGGAGATAATGCCTCAAACAGGGCCAATGCTTGCCTTTGAATTCAAGTGTAAACAAATTCATTCCATTCATTGTCAATCGATGATTAAGGAAATCCGTGAATCCACATATCTACACTTAGATGTTAAATGTTACAACATAATATTAAATCTTGCTTTTAATCATTTGTGGTAAGTTATGGTTGCATTCGAAATCCTGACCAGATTCTTTTTAAGCGATCTTGTTATACTAAAAAATGGATTTCCATTAAGAGGTTTTATTTTGTTTTAAAATAATGGCATATTTCCAAATAAAAGATCGAATGTTTGTTGCTTTATGAAGGTTCTGTAAGTATTCGAATCTAGTGGAATATCAAAATAAAACCTTGTATTGGAAAACCAGCTCAGAACTCTTCAATTAATTTAAAATGAATCCAAATCAAAAATTAAGAATGGATATAAATAAATAAAATAAGCTTTTCGTATATAGAAAAATGCTGTTTGCCTTGGAAATATATCATTGATTGAACTTAATATATATAGTAAAATGATCTTTGTCATCTTGGTTTTTAAAGTTTGATTTAGCTCAAAAACAAAATGAAGAATCAAGTTCATATTATAGGTTCATTATTTTGTAAAAGCATCAGTCTGTTTATCCACAATATATTATATAAAACGATTAAACTAGAAATTCATTTTCAAAGAATAAGTTTTTTATTTATAAATCAATTAGATGATAACTGGGTTTAGACCCAAATCATTTGAACTTAATCAGAATAAGGTGAAGGAAAAAACATTTCTTTTAATCAATAACTTCATCTTAAGAGTATGACACATAAATTTTGCATAGTTATACTAAATTTAATTAAATTTAAAAAACTGCAAACATAACCAAAGCGATTAACAATGAAGATAATACACATATAGTTTAAGCAAACCCCATTGAATGCATGGCAAATAGTTTAGACTAACAGTAGCTTCATGATATGGACCAAAGATAAATTGTAAAGATACACACGAGCTACACTTGTGCTCATGTCCAATGGAACAACTTACAAACGTTGAAATGTTAATGCTGATAGCATCAAATATAACATTTATGCTATAGGGTGATCGGGTGTTTGTGATTTAGATACGATTTAACTCTCGGCTGCTTTTTTCCACGCTCTTTGTCTTTCGCTCGTTACTCTCACCCAAAAATGAAATTTCTCTCTTTTACTAACACACTCTCTCTTTTTCTTTCTCTCTCTCTCTCTCTCTCTCTCTCTCTCTCCCTCTGTCTCTGAGCTGTTTATTGTTTGTTGAAAACTCTTTGTGCAGCTGAGCAGGTGACAGAGCAAATGCACAGTCAGCCGGCTTTGAGTCTTTGGGTGCTCAGCGCTCTCTTTTGCAGCCGGCGCCAGCAGATGAATTTACACGGTGGCTGGCATGTTGGTAACTGTGTGGCAGCTTCGTGGCTGTTGCTGCAGATTTGGCCAAATCATTCAGTTGCCAAGTTGTAACTGGGAAGCGTGTTTCGACGGATCGCTTCAACGACCTTCCGCCTTATCGTCATGTTATCGTCTGTGTTATCGTTATCGTTGTAGTTGTCGCTATCGTTGTCGTCGTCGTCGTCGTGGTCGCGCGCATTTCTTGTTTTATGTGCAACCTGTAAATTATTGGGGAAAGACAAATCCAAAAACAAAAGCTATCATAATAATCATAATCCGCATAAACAAATCCTTGAACCCGTTTGATTTTCAGTGCCTGTGCGTGATATTTACCATTTTTTTTTTCATTTTTGTTTTTTGTTTTGGATTTTCCATATTTTAAATATATATATATATACAAAAAGTCTTTCGAAAATGTTTGGTGCAATCTTATATTGAAATAATTTCAGTCCAATAATTTCTGTCGTACAACATATACTTAAAAACAGTAATCGAATAATTACAATTATTAAACAGCTGACGGAGTTGCATTTTACTTCACAGGTTTGTTTATAAATAATGCATTCAATTTATTAAATTATCGAGTTTTAATATTAAAGATAAGATAAGTCAAAAATATAATATGTTGAAAATTATTAATTCGATTTGAATACAATACATTTTTGCATCGATCATAATCAATGCAACATAAATGTAGAATTCTGGTTTGCTCCGTTAATGTCTATGACGTGTGTTACAAAAATTGTTTTATTATATGAATGGACTATATGAAACACAATATTCAAAAATTTAAAAATTAAAATCCCAATCTTTAATCGATATTATACCTTATCTGTTTCTTGAGATTAAAACGATCATTCTTACTAATTGGAACAGGTAGAGAAACCGTGGAACGAACTAGTATTCTGGCCTTAGTAAACACCTTTTGCAAACATTTTCCCCGATCATAAGGTATATATAGACGTAATTAAAGCGCTTCACTATTAAGTTCAAGTGGATATTTGAGTTTCACACTGAAATTTGAAATGTGTGCGATTTTCTTTTAAAGAGCAAACGTCTAGCAAGCGTGTTCATGGTCTATTAATTGTCTGCTTGTGCATTTTCTTTTAAATATATACATATATATATATATATATTTATTACATTTTTGTTATATATATATATAACATTTTTGGCTTCACTTAATTTTTATTTCATTTATATTTTTAAGTTTTAAGCAATAATTTGGATATAAAGATGTTAAGTAAAACACGTCAATAGAATTACGAAAGAGTGCAGCTAAAGCGTGAGGCGTTTAACATAATGTTGTATGCATCAACAGGAAATCAATGAGACCCCAGACACAGGATATAGTTCCTGAATAAAAAGAAAATTATATATGCTTTATATAATGTCTTTGTGTGTTTTTTCTTGGAGTTTGCGTGGCAATGTATATGCATGGAAAAGCAATTACAACTTATTATTACTGCCAGTATTATGGTTGTTGTTGTTCATGTTGTTGTTGCTGTTGTTGGTGTTCTTGGTGTTCTTGTTGTGTGAGTGCAGAACAAAAGACTTAGGCAACGAACTCGAACAACGCAATGCATGATTTTGGTACGCTGCGCTTGCGGTTTTTTGGGCAATCGCACTGCGTGGCTTTCTCCATGTGCACATGACAAACCCATTTCAATGCCGATTCTAAATGCCATTACTAATAAGCCAACAGCAGCAGCAGCAACAACAACAACAGCAACATCGACCAACGACAGCAACATTGTTGTTGCAGGGCTTTACATGAATCTGTAGATGAAGTCGCCTGTTTGCTCACTTGGAAAACAGTTGCTGGCTGCGAAAACTAACTGAATTGGTATTAATTGCCACACACACACACACACAAGCGCACAAGCACACAAGTACTCACACACACACACACACACACACACATAAAGTAGTTGACTTTCATTGTCTTTGGCGCTTGCGGTTTGCCGTTGGTTGTTACTATTAGAGTTGTTGCTCTTGCTGTAGTTGCTATTGTTGTTGTTGTTGTTGTTGTTGCTACTGTCTTATTATGCGGCATGCTTTATGTCTATTGCTTGAATGCCTTTGTCTTTAGTTTAAGCTTTGTCTTGTTGTTTTCTTCGACTCGAGTTTTACATACGCGTCAAGTTAATCACACTTTTAACTCCATTTCACATAATACTAATTTCATAATTTGCACCGCCGCCACCACCCAACGCATTTCCACAAAGTCACACACACACAAACAGATACACACATACACACACACTCTCATACACACTCACACACACTCACACTCACAGAGAGGTATATTGAGTTGTCATTGCAGTCTCTCGCATTTTCACTTTTTGCTACTGATTAAAATAAATCTGCTTTTGCTTCAAGTTTACATTTAATTTTTCTTAAGTGGAACTATTTGAATACATATATATAATATATATACTATATATAATATATGCATATTCTATAATTTTTTTGTGTATATGCTATATTTAGTCTTTTGCTATCAAAGTTTCTGGGAAAGCACTTTGAGGGCGCCTGCAGCAAGAACATTGCAAATTTATCAGCATCTTGCTTGCCAACAAAAGCAACAACAACAACAACGACAATAACAACAGTAACAATAAAGACAACAATAACAACAACAACTAGAAAAATAACAGCAACAAAACTAACGGATCATCATAATTGCAGAGCAGCTAGTCTAACTATATATATAAAGCTATCGTGTAACCATCGACACGACGCAGTTCAGTTTCAAGTGCTCTTGACGTTGTTATTTACCCATTGAAACTAACAAACAGCGGGCATTATGATTGTTCAGTTCATTTTGACACGTTTTGCAATTGGTATACAACATTTTATTCTACAGATACAGAATGGAAATATATGAAAATCTCTAACGAATTTAATTGTTTCACAAATGTTCCCGATTGCCCAATGATATTTCTTTAACATTTCATTTAAAAAATGTTCCTTTATTCATTTAACATGTAACACATGCATATATGCTTCGAAAAGTATCCCTATTTTTTTTATATATTTTTTTTTAGTTATTTATATAAATGAAAAAATTATTTTGAAATTCGATAAGCCTTCTCAAAGTTTTTTCAATTTTTTTACTTTATCGTAGAATTTTTATAATTACAAAGTTGTACAAAAATACAGTTTATAAGTATTTTAAAGCATTTTTAATGTACTAATTGTTAATGAGGTTTTTATTATTGTACTATATATAAATATTATAAAATTTATTTGCAATTAAGAGAAACTGCATAAATTTTAAAAACCAACTAAGACAAAAATATTGGTGGTATGCTTCAAAAGTTGGTTTTCATCTTTTGTGAAAAACAGTGTGTATAAAATTCGTTAGGATTGTTGTATGCGCTGGCACCTGTGGTTAAGGTGTCTGCCATTGTTTCGTTTTGTTGTTGTTGTTGTTGTTTTATTGTTGTTGTTGGTGTTGTACGTGCGCATCTGTCAGCAAATGAAATAGTACGTAGCATATAATCAGAGCTCTGTGGCAACCCAAAAAAGCCAACAACAAATGACAAGTAAGAGCAAAACAAAAAGTCTGGAAAACACATAGCAAGAGACACTGCAACAAAAAGGTATCTTTATCAGAGTTCAAGAATGAAAGTTTGTCAGTTTGATGTTGTTGTAATGTTTGTTGTGTTTGTTGGCGTGTGTACCGAAAGCAGAAATACAATATTTGTCACTTTAAAGCGAAATACTTTCATCATTGTGCTGCTACGGTTTTTTTCTGCCTCCCTGCCGCTTTTCAAGCCGAAATAATGGGTTATGGTGGTTTGAAGGAAGGGTCGGTGGCTTTTGGTATTTTTTTTTTTTGGTAACTTTTGTAAAACGCAATGCGACAATTTATTTATTGCTGCACATTTGTTCAGAGCTAAGCTTTTCATAGATAATTTTTCAACAATTCGGCCAGGCAATTAACATAATTATCAATGCTCCACTGCATTTCTCACTCTCCTCTTCAGCTTTGGTCAGCGCATTTGTCACACAAATTATGCATAAAATATATAATAATAATCATAATAGTGATAATTCGCTGTGTCCAAGGTTTCTATCTACAGTCTATACAGTCTACAGTCTTCTACAGTCTATAGTCTCCTCAGCATATTCGCTTTCGAAACCTGGGACTGAGCTTTGCTCGTATTGTTACCATTTCAACATGTCGCCCCAACAAATTCTGAGCGCTATCGCATTGTGTTTGAGTGTATTTCTCAGCTAGGGCCCTGAAAGATCTATAGACATTACTGTCTCATGTCAACGGAAGAATGAGCTTTCATCTGTAAGGAATTGTAAGCATCGTCATCATTTTGGGGATTTTGTTTGAACACAATAACAAATCGATGGCGAGCAACAAATAAATATTGTGCCATATTTATATACAAATTTATTATTGTTATTTCGTTTCGTTTGCAAAGCCTCTGACAGAAAGTGAAATTTGTTGAGATGGTTATAGTATAAAAAGAAATACTACTATACTATATATATAGCAGACATATCGCTATACAATGTGAGCATTAAAATAATCATAATAATAATAAATAAATAAGCTGCGGCCCAATAAGTCAGCACAATGCCAAATGCTGACCACAGACACAGATCGGTTGGAGGGGCTTAGCCTAAGTCTCTGTATTAAGCGCAGCTTATTATTAAGAAAGAGAGGCCTCAACTTTCCAACGATAAAAAACATCATACACACACGCACATAAGACCATTAAATCAGGGCCAACAACGCATGCCCTTTCGATTTTCTTATACAAGCCATTATTAGGTAATAAACCTAAGCTACATATTTCAAGGAAAACTCTAAAAATTTCCAAAATTATTCGATCTAATCTGAGCTACAAGAAAATCTTAAGAGTTCGCTTAAACATAGTATGATTATATTAATATTTCATAAAATTTATCAAACTTCAGTTAGATCTATACAATTTGTATTAAATACAGACGAATATTTATCCAAAAACCTAAAGTATTTGTTCATAATTTCCATGTTTAATAGTTGTATTTTGATTCATTTGAATAGCAGTAAATTTTCAAATGTTTCCTATGGATGTCCTATAATTAATACATAGTTTTGTACATCTTAAATTATACTTAAATGCATATTGTTATTAAAAGAATATTCCAAGAATTCAAGAATAGAAAAAGTAATTTTCCTTTTGAGTATAAAGACAAAAGTATGAATCACACTACAGAATAAGACCATAAAAAATAAACATCATACTAAAGCTAGAATATGATATATGGTCAATAATATATCTTCGTTAAGCATATGCTGAGTGGAGTCTATAAAATGAAATGAAAACCAGTTGGGAAATGCAATAACTTAGCTCTAGGCACATAAGTACTCACACCATGTTTGAATGTATGAATACGTATATGGTGTGATATATACATATGTACATGCTAACCCAAATCATCAGTACCGCCTGTTTCTCCGTCTGAAAGTGTGTTCCATTCCATGGAATTGTTAATTAAAACTCCAAACTGCTTAAGCGATTAGTCTGAGCGGATTATGATATCATGCTTATGTTCATCTGAAGATCTATCCTGTAATATATAAATATAACATAATATAATAAAGAAATTATATACAGGATACGCTTGAAGCTTGACTATTTATGCTCGAGCTCTGAGCTAAGTTTGACCTAACAAAATGTCACATGTGACATCAAAAGTTTACATTGACCTCACATGGAGTGCAACTGAAGGAAGACATTATGTCTGGCTGACACGCCCCTAAGTGGCTAAATGTAATAAAAAAAAAAAAAACAAAATACAAAATTAACATTGTTACATAATGGTAATTTGATTTGTTTTGCACTACCGAACGGAAAAGACAATAAACTCCAAACAAAATATAATATTTAAAAACGAAATAAAGAAGAAACACAAACTTTTACAGTTTGTCTTTTGGCATTTTAATGGCCATTCGAATTTGCAGCTCAGACACAAATAACAACAAATAAGAAAACAAAACAAATTTCGCTGTCAACACAAAGCAACAATATTTGATGATACCAATACGGGTGCAAAGAGTGACAACCGATCGATGGAGACACAAAGAGACAGCCGGACAGCCGGACAGCCGGACAGCCGGACAGCCATACAAAATGGAAGACCCAATAATGTTGCAAGAAATACCAACAACATCGATTCATATACTATGTATATGCTTATGCATAAATAATTTGCTTATTGATTGATCGTTATGCGGCAGCAACCGCTTCCGCCTCTAATTTAGACACAAAATTCACACTCACACTCACACTCACACTCAAACTCGCATTCAGACTCATACTCAAAGTCTGTGGACTTAGTCGCAGTTGCTAAGTCACTGCACCGTCTTCCTTTTGTTGCCATTTGCTGTGACGTCATGACAGTGGGGTCAATAGCAGGGGTCTTGCGCAAGCTGCCTTGCCGGCCATTTCCGGCTCCTTCTGTCTTTTAGCCATATATATATATATGTTTTCTATGAATGCAGTATAACGCATTGTGAGTGTTGTGAGTGTTGTGAGTGTTGTTGCTGCTGCTGTGTTTGGACTTGTCGTGACTCGTTGGCACTTTAGCTCACGCTCTCGATCTCCGGTTCGCTCTCGTTTAGCTCGCTTTTACTTTCAGACCACATATTTGGCCAATAGTTGCGGCATGTAAGTGTGCTTTGTATTTTGCTATAAGTAAGTAGCAAGTGGCTAACACAATGCGCCTCACTTTTACTACTAAGCCGTGCAAAGCCTTTCGTCATGCGCCAACGAAAGCGAATAGTCAAACACTCAAACACTCAAACAGAGCCCAATGCGGTTTCAATACTCTGAAATACATACTAATAGTATTCATTAGTATATACTATATACATATACATATACATACAACTATGTATATATATC
>JBANCZ010003260.1:0-13150 GCA_037040025.1 Sphaerogastrella javana | reverse complement strand
CAGCACCACTGAGGCGTTGTAGCACACCTTCAGGTAGCGCCGAAAAGCGAAAATCGATCCCGTTACTCGATTTTCGAGATTTTCGTCGATTTTGACCGATTTTCTTCTGAATTAGAGGTCTCCGGACAAGCGGACACGGCTCGATCGACGCGGCTCGTCCCCCTGATGGAGGAAATATATACTTTGTGGGGTCTGCCACGCCGCCTTCCTCCGGACCTCGGCTCCTCTTCCTGATCGAGAATATAAATACTTTGTGGGATCTCTCACGCGCCCTTCCCCTTTTGGGCTGCGGCTGAGGGCCGCCAAGTTCCTCTCAGTTGTCGCCGCCAGTTGTCGCTGTTGGTCTGTTGCCAGTTGTCATTGGTCTGTTGTCAGTTGTCAGTTGTCTGTTGTCGCTGCTGATGAATTCGTGCCACATTTTAAATTTGTTTTGTTGCCGTTCGCTCATTGTTGGCACTTCAACATTTGCCCCATTTTGCCAGCTTGTCTCATTATTATTGTTGCCGTTATTAGAATACTTTCTGTGCTGTCGTTTGGCTGCTGCCGTTGCTTTTGCTGTTGCTTTCTCGCTGTTGACTTAGTCAAGAGCAATTAACATGCAAATAAGGCCTATTAGTTACCTAAACGTCAGTCTGTCAGCTGCTGCTGTTTCTGCTGCTCATCTACACTCACCCACAGCAGCTACTTGGCACCTGCAGCCGCAGCGGATGTGGCAGGAGGTGCATAAGACTCTTTCGCTCATCTCATTTTAGGCCACGTTTATCGCCTCCTTCCACCCGCTCAGCCTTTTCAACGTTGTTGGCCTTTTAACAGGCGTGTCGACGTTTTAGTTTAATGACTTACTAATTTTCAGTTTTTCCTGCTGCCGTCGACTTGTGCTATCTTCGTCTGGCTTAATCCAATGCAAGCGAGCGGCAGCAGTAGAAAAAGACCTTAATTGGCCATTTAAGAGCTACGTCCGTTTAGCCGCTGTATATCATTAAGCTTAACGTTTATAATTAATTTTTTTCGAAAAAACTTTTTGATTTCTAGAAATATCTAATATTTAGTAGGGACGGAGCCCGACCTAAGAAACTCTGCATTTAGTATTTCCGGTACAGTATAGTATTTTAGATAATCGATTTCGATAAATGATATGATATATGATATAAATGAGCGAGAAGTTGATATGGCTAACAAGTGAAGGACAGACGGACATGGCTCAATCGACTCTGGTTCATTTCCCGATCAAGAATATATTTCATAGTGTCCTGCCAGTCTTTCTTCTAACTGTTGCACCCGACTTGACTTCTTTGTACGAAGTTATTAGACCCTTTTCTTTATTTCTTAAGCACAAGGTCTTATCAGACAAGCTAACGTGAAAACTTTTAGATAATCATCTGTATATAGAGTTATGACTTTTAAAAGTTAGTGAAATGTATATATATATAATTATTTAACTTACTGGGCATTCATTTCCAGCTCGAACTTTAGATACAGCTGACTAGGTGATATCTGTAAGTTTACCCTTTTTAGGAGCTTTACACTTATTACTTTTCTTTCTTACTTGTGCCACTTAATATGCTAAGCAAACCCTTTTTCTTTGGTGTGCGTAATCTAATCACTTTTTCTTTGTACGCTTTATTTTTGGCATTCGCCTCATTTATCGAGTGGCCTTTGCTGCGTGATTGGCGCATGAAATTTTTATGAAGTTTGCCTGCAATTAATGTTAATTGATCGCTTTAATTTCAAGCACTTGCATTTAAAAAACTTTTGTGAAGTCATCATGGCTCAAAGGTCAAAGGATACAGAGGGTGTTATCTTTTGGAATCACAAAAAATATTTACACAGGTTCCGGGCATAATTTATAGCCCGAATAGGATAGCACAATGAACTGAACCCTGGACCGAACCAGGGTGGAGTGGAGCAAAGAGATGTAAAGTGGATTGAAGTGGACTGAACTGGACGCTGGTTTAACACCCATAGTAGGCACACCAGGCCGCAAAATCGCAAATCGAGTCAGCAGGCAGTACCGGCAGCACCTGCAGCTTACACCCACTCACACACATGGATGGATGGACAGACGCATTTTACACCTACATATGTGCAGGACAATGGCGCTGCACTGTGGGACAATGCTGTGGGTGATGATCCAACTTGATTTATTTGCTGGAGCTGAGGTTAAAAGTTTTGCGCATACTCCCATTGTTTAGGTCAGATTGCCTTTGTAGTATGCACAAGGTTTGCAGTCACGCCCACATACACACACACGCACACATACACGTATACTTAACCGCACATATACGTGGCTTGGGTATGCAAATATTCTTACTCTCTCTCTCTATCTCACTCATTCTCTTTCTGCTGGTGGTCAGAGCTGTCAGAGTAGGTTGAATAATATGGTAGTCATTCCAGCTAAGGTTGAATGTTGGCCGCAATTATTAAACTTTTTGCCAGCTTTCAGCTTTATCTCGCAACTTTTGCTTTAACTATGATTATTTTATCGCTTTTTCGGTTATATTCTATATTCTATATTCTTTTTTTTGTATTTTTCGCTGCTTAGCCGTTTAACGGCATATCTGTGATGCTTGGCCAGACTATGCCACAAGATGCTGACAGCCAGCTCATTATTTAGCCTCGCCGAGTGTAACTAATTATTGCTGCCTTGCTGTATGCTTCCTTTCTCCTTTCCTCTACTCGTAGTTGCTTTCTCTTTCTGTTGCTCCGCTGCTACACAGTTATTGACAGACTTTGGCTTGGCTCGGACTTACCTACTTCCCGTTTATGGAATATTTTGCTGACGCTTCACTCAAATCCATCATTTTGTGCAGCCGTCTGCGACACGTGGTCCTCAGTTGGCTAATAAATCTTAATCAGGCTCTGACCAAGTCAAGCTACAGCCACAGCCACAGAGCCACTGCGATGTGGGCGTTCCCAATTTGTGGCTTTTACTGCCATAAACACTTTTTTTCTTTGTATTTACTTTTTCATTTCATTTCATTCATTTGTTTTTGCAATTGAAACTGATACCTTATCATATTGCCGCGCATTCATTGGTCCGCATGGACACAATTACGCGTATTCGAACCAATACATTTGAATGCTGTTCAATTTATTATTTAGATAGAGAAAAATTTAGTTTAAAGAAGCTACGTGGATAGGTTGCTTAGAGACTATGCCATAGTCTACCCCACCAACTTAATGTGGTGGTTGCTGGAATTTCAGTGGTAGTAGTTTCAGTTGTGCTGGGACTCAGGGTTGTCGTATTCCAGACTGTTGTGGTTTCATTCCCATTTGGTGCCAAAGTGGTTGTGTTCCACTCAGTGGTTCCATTCCAGTTAGGTTCCAAGGTTGTGGTGTTCCAGGAAGGCGTTGTTGTATTCCAGTTTGGGTTCCATGTTGACTCGTTCCAGGATGGAGTAGTTCCATTCCAGTTAGGTTCCAATGTTGTGGTGTTCCATGAAGGCGTTGTTGTGTTCCAGTTTGGGTTCCACGTTGACTCGTTCCAGGATGGAGTAGTTCCGTTCCAGTTAGGTTCCAACGTTGTAGAGTTCCAGGAAGGCGTTGTTGTATTCCAGTTGGGGTTCCACGTTGACTCATTCCAAGATGGTGTAGTTCCATTCCAGTTAGGTTCCAAGGTTGTTGTGTTCCAGGAAGGCGTTGTTGTATTCCAGTTGGGATTCCACGTTGACTCGTTCCAGGATGGAGTAGTTCCATTCCAATTTGGTTCTAAAGTGGTTGTATTCCAGTTGGGGTTCTCTGTTGTTAGATTTATGCCTGGGGTCGACTCATTCAAGCTAGGGGCCGGAGTCGTACGATTCCAGCTAGGACGCCAGGTCCAATTCGGGCGACGAGTTGTTGGTTCCGTCCAATTAGTCGATCCGGTAGTAGAGTCATTCCAGCTTGGGGTGCTTCTGCCTTCAAATCCAGTCAAGCAGTTTTCAAAGTTTGCAAATGCCAGTTCCAACTCGTGAACGGCTTTCTTGATTTCATGAACAATGCAACGTTCGCCCTGCCAGAAGTTTCTTAGCTTTGGATCCACAGCAGCAAACAGATTCATGACCTGAAAGCGGAAGAGCACTACCTTAGTACCTAGCTGGCTGATAAGATTAGGGTGTCTCTTACCTGTTTCGCGTAGCATTTACGGGTGCGACAGGCTAAGAAATTTTTCTGGAAGGCATCCTTGACACTAGCAGCACCCTCCTGATTCATATACTTCTGCAGGACGGATTGGTCGACATTGCTGCATTGACGGATGTTGATGCCGGCAATCATCATTGTTTCGGCATTTTTAACGGTGTAGGTAGCGGTGCACTTGTCCAATTTCTGAACGATGTTGGGCAGGGGCAGCTTCAGCTCTCCAGTGATGGCATCAAACAAGAAGTTCTCCAAAGTGAACTCATTGGTATTTACTTTCGAGTTAATTGGCTCAGCGGCCGCATAGATCTACAGGTAAAATATAAACGGTAGGGTTATATGATACTCAAATGTTATGCAATCAGGAGAATCCCATCTAAAGTGGGTGGCACTCACGTTAACACAGCACAGTACTGCGCAGAGCAGCAAAATTTTGCGTAGAACCTCCATGGTGGCGGTTCGGTTCGTTTCTGACTCGGACAGCGTGCCGCCTGACCATTTTAAATTAAAATTTTTCGTCTAGGCCAATAGGCGAAGTTGCTGACGATGACGCTTCGTATTCGTTGTATTTTTATTGTATTTATCAAGAAGTACTCGAAGTCGCACTCAATAAAATATTTTTTGTCGCGTTTTTCCGCTCGGTGATAACGGCGGTAAGCCACCTGATCGATGATTGAAATTATCTGCATACCAATAAAAAAAATTTTAATTGTACACGAGGTATAAATGGTATGGTATATGCCCTACCCACGACAAACGATCGTGAGTAATTCGCAGACGGAATTTTCGTGGAACTTTGCCTGATTGTTGATTAGCAACGCACTTGAGCTTTTCCTATCAATACTAATCAAAATCAATGGATATTTATAGGTGCAATTGACGTTGATGTGATTTATTTGAGTGCTCTGGCGTTATCATGATCTCGATATGGCTAGCTGTCTATTGAGAAGGTCAAGTTAATTCAACTGAAGAGCTCTTTATTTGGGGCCTATTATGTTAAGATTGGCCATACATCAATGCAATGCATACAGCATATCTTAATTCCTAATGGGCTGTGGTTGTGTCATAGCTGCAGGCACCGGCTTTTCCTCGGACACAGGCTGTGGCTCGGGTTTTTGCTGATGTTCGGGTCTCTGATCGGGCTTGAGGCCTGATTGTTGTTGTTGTTGCTGGGGGACATTTTGGACTGCTTGCTCCTGATGGATCACCATGTCTCGCTGTTTGCTGATCATCATCTGGCAGGCGGTGTAATCGTCTATGGTTTTTTGAATGTCTGCATGGTATTTGGCAGCCTCAGCATCAATGCAATTCTTGCGCTGCAGATCAACATTTGAGTCATTCACGCTGAACTGTGCCAGAAGGTAGAAGGCCTGCGAGGTGGCGTTGCTCAGCAGTTGCAAGTTCATGTTATACTGTAAGACGATAGATGTAAGATGTATGGTTATAGCTGTACGTCGGACCATTTCGAAAAGTTAGCCGAAACTCACATAGGTCGTACTACAGTTCAAAGACACTGCGTTATCCGTCTCATTGTTGCAACGCAGGAGGTTGTCCACGAGGGTTAAGTATTGTTTACGTACATCATTGGTGGTATTATTGCCATTCCGTTGGTTGTTGAATGTGGTGGTATTGGCATTGGCATTGCACTTGTTGGTGGCGTTATTCAAGTCGTTTACAACCTTGTTGGTGCTATTGACAAAGGCGTTATAGCACGCATCTTCGGCTGGAGACATGGCACGTCCCTCGATGGCGTTATAGCCCACCTGGGCCATGACCATACGGAGCAGGCTCTGGTCATCGGCCATACGTGGCCACGCGCTAGCCTGTAATCGAATCAATTGATAAGTGATAGTGTGGTGTTCTTAAGTGTAAGGTATTAAGTATCGAGTGGTTGTGAGTGATACGGTTACTTACACCCAGCACCGATACGGCCAGCAATAACACACGTGTGAACAACTGCATCTTCTGCTTGAGTTATTTCATTTACTGTTTCTCTACTAATTGCTCATCTCGAGTTACAGTTTGCTTTTATAGAAACTGTGTATCATTGTAATGTTGTTGGGCGCAGTGCAGAAGTTGCTGCAGCATTCGGAGATAAGATAGAACAATATACAAGACAATTGGGTATCTAATTGGCTTTCTGCAGTTTCGCCTTGATATTGTGTTTAATGTTATAATGTAAAGCACAGCTATGATAAATTGGCACACCGTACTAATCAGCGTCTCATGTTCCAGAAGTTCATATGTGCTGACATTCTTATCGTAGCGACCGTAAAGTAGTGCCTTTATGTCTGCATTCTTATCTACCATATGATATAAGAATTTATTTTCGGACTACCTTAAGCTTTGCCAAACTGATTCACCTTAACAGAACTTACAATTGGCGCCTAACCTTACACACTTTCTAATTACTTACGATTTATATTTTTCCAATGCAAGAAACTCAAACCGTTTACAAGATTGTGTTATAAATTAGCCGTGATTTTTTAGCTTGAGACGTCATTATAGGCTATCGTATAGTTTTCCCAGAATTATGTCTGATAAGAGAACTCAATCGTTGGGCGCTTTAATCAGTGCATTTGATTATATTTATATAGCCAAACATTTCCATGAATTTTCTTATCAAATCATTATTTCAGGTTTTTCAGCTTGTTTTTTTTTTCCACTAAAATCAAGCGATCTCTTGTTTACAGTTATTATTAATTATGAATGAAAGATAACGTTCAATGTCTGTCTATCTGTACTTTACATTTTCCATTTGCCGGAAATGCATAGAAGTTAAAAGTGAACAACAAAATTGTTATTCAATTGAGTACTTGTAAACTAAAAATAGATATAATTGTAATAGATCCCCTATAAAGTAGTCCAGTGATTTACGGGGTCTATTGATATAGTGCAGAACGTTATAAATTTAAGTACTTGAGAGTTACAATACTTTGATGTAGCGCTAGCAACACGCGCTGTCTGGAAACCCCACTTGAAGCATTATAATCCCCCAGTCATTTTTCGAAATGATGATTAATAAATAATAATAGTAAAATAAAGAAATAAAAAAGTTTGTTTTATATAGCTGTAAATATGATGTTCAATGATTCAAGGCAAAAATATCTTTAGTCTAAAGTGTAAAGTATAAAAGCATAGATTTGATACCTTTCGAAACCTTCTAGAAAAGTTCGGTGTTCAGCCACCGTGATATGATAAGTTATACTCTACGTTTGCTTTTGTTATAGAGTATAATATAACACTAGCAATATTAATTCTTATATTTAAGGTAAGAATATCTGATAGATTGCATATAAAAATATGCAATCTATCAGAATTTCTGTGTATAATAAATTAAACTATGTATGTTAAATTCATTGTTTAATATTATATATTACAAATTTATTTAAAAAAATATTTTTAATTTTATTATTATATATTATATTATGTAATAATTGTTTAAGATTGCGTACCTTTAATGTATTAATTTTATATCATTAAATCCGACCGCAAAATATTTTTAAAATATTTGTTATGTAGTCTATCAGAGTTCTGTGTGCCATTAATAATATTAAATTTGGTATTTAAAATATACTATATTATATTAAATTGCTATGTTTAATGTAAATTTTATTTTATATATTATTGTTATTATACTTTTTATATTAATTGTGTTCCATTGTTGGCATTTAACGTATTAATTTTCGTTTAAATTAATTATTGATTCGTGTAAATTTGAAGTGTATTTAAGTATTTGATAGCTCATTATAGGTTGAAGTACGGTTATTACCTTTACGACATGCAGTCAATTGGCAAACAATGCGCATACCCAAAAATTCAATTCATTTTTCATTTGGAGGGGGACGGGGGGCGTGGTCGGGTGGTAGAAGAAATCACAACGAAGAAGATTGGCAAAGTGAAAGCATGGCAAAACAATTTTGAAAAGTGGCTGAATTTGAAGTTGCCAACAAATTTATCACAACATGCCAAGCGAATACACTCATACACACTCATTCATACACTCACACATACACACACATACTGAGATATATATATAAATGGTAACTGACGTATGTAGATGTGGTACGATGTGAGTCAGAGTCTCATATATCATGCGACACACACCAAACAAGATTTATAAGGTAAAACATTGTTGGGAGCACCTCTAGAGAAATAAAGTCGACGCTGGCAGCCAAAAGCTCAAGAACAGCAAAAGAAGTAGCTGTAGGAATAAAGAACCAAAAAAAAAGAAACAGAGAAAAGAGAGAGAGAGAGTGAGAGAAGAAGAGTAAGGGATACATAGAAAGAGGTAGAAGCAGTAGAAATTGTGTATTTATGGGGGGAAAGGCCGCATAACTCAAACGATTAATCAAAAGTGTAAAGTGCAGACGGAGGGTGCAGCTGTATAGAAAGGCGTAAGTGTAGGTTCTACATTTGGGGGCCATGGGCGGTGGGCGTGGCTGCCACGCGCAGCTGCTTAAGCTGCCAAAGCGACAGACCAAAATTAAGACACTCACACACACGAACACTTGAGAAAGTAACCACAAGGTAATCTCAAGGTAATCTCACGTGTTGGCTAATAACCAGTGTTGCAAAAGGCCAAAAGTCGCTATCTGCCAGGTTGTGTGTCTTTCTGTCTGTCTCTATGTTTGCCTGAATGTCTTTCTGCCCTTTCTGTCTGTCTGCCTGTCAGATCTGCTACAGCTGCCCATGATTTGTTTCAACTGTTGTTGATTTTCAATGCCTTGGCACTTTTAATGACATCCATTGTCACCTGCTCGCTTCTCGCATACCCCCCACCCCCCTTCTTATTCTCTTCATCCCCTTCTTTTCTACCTTTTCGACCTTCCTACTCTTTGAATGGGCGTGTCATGTAATGCGGCTTGAAGTGTCATTTACACACGCATTGTGTTCTGTTGTGGCTGCCATGGCTAAATACATAAATACACACACATTCGCATTCACACTCACACTCACACTCACACTCACACACTCACACACACACTCATACGCATGTGTGTTGCTCCCTCTTTTGGCTCTTTTGGCGCTTTTAAGTAGCTGTTAAGCATTTTCATTACACACGCCGAAATGCACAATGATTTATGCGGCACCTTCATCACGTTCATGTGTGTGTGTGTGTGTGCTTTCTGCTACGGATTAAATACTCCTGCTCTTACTCCTACTTTCACTCGCCCACTCCTACTATCTCTTTCTCTCTTTATCTTTGCTTTTCTTCGTCTCTGTCTCTGTCTATCATGCTCTGGCCTGCGTCAGTTTATCATTAAAAAATGGCATTTCATGCCGCATGCCACACATGCCACACGCAGATGCAGATGCAGATGGAGGCCAGCGAGTGAGTGAGTGAGTGTGAGAGTGAGTGTGTGAGTGAGTGTGAGTGTGTGTGTGTGAGTGAGTGAGTGCATGCATGAGTGTTGCGCATTTTCAAGACCAACAACACTGACATTGCACATTGTTGCGCAATGTTTGCTGTTGCTCTTATTGTTGCTGATGTTGCTCTTGTTGCTGCTGTTGTTCTTGTTGTTGTTGTTGTTGCTCTTGTTGGTTTTGTTGTTGTTACTGCTGTGAGTGGGTTTTCACTTTTGTTTACTGCAGCTTTGTATGCAAATAAATGGGCGGTCTAGACGGGCACGCACAATGGCAGTTTTAATTTGAAAAGTGCCTGCCCCATGCCACACTCTCTGTCACTGCTCCAGCCCCTGCCACACCCTCTGTCAACGCTACGGCAACATTGGCAGCATCAGCAGCATCAGTAGTAGTAGCATATAGAGGAACATCCACAGACCTTTTTTTTATGTGCAACAACCGCAAAACACGTCCCATGTGTACACGAGACGCGTCGACATTTGTGGCCTCAACCCAAAAACTAAAAAAAAAAAAAAAATTAAAAATAATAAAAAAAAATATATGCATATAAATATATAACAGAGATCTATATATAACATAGAAATTGCTATAAAATGTAAAGAAAAAATCATACAATTTTGTATATTTTTGGCACAGCGCACAAAATTTTAGAGATTTTTTGCACTCAATAAAACACAGTATAAATAATTAAATTTAGGTAGATACAAAATTGGAGGTTTCATCCGCAGTTTAAAAATCACGCTCAAGGGTTTTTTGACAGTATAAAGCATATATAAAACACCAATAAGAGGTGTTATATATAATACATCTTGTGTTATATGTAGTATATTTATCACTTTTGCTGTCGATAAGGTTTTGGGTCTTATTTATTTATATGCATAAACAAGTTTTGTTTATTATCCTTTTAGTCGTCATCATCTTCTTTTTGTTCTGATTTTGCTATGATCAGCCTTAATTAATTTATATTGTTTCAATTGGAAATTTTAATTAAATTTATTAATTAAATTTTTTTAAATTATCATTTCCAAATTTAATAACCTAAATTGTATTAGATTTTGCATCGAATATATAATATTGCGAATTCTAAAATCTTAAATCCCAGAACAAGTTTCGTTTATTCTTTACCGTCTACCGGCACCGTCCCTACTGTTGCATATTCTTTAGAAAGAGACCAACAAGCAAATGCTGATTGCTGAGTGCGAAAGAGACGGACTTTATCACTGATAGCACTAACTAAGATAAGAGCGAATTAAAAAATGAAAGTAGTTATTGATGTGTTAAATACAAAATAAATATTGGCGCCACAATAATATAAATATAAAGAATTTACGTATAAAGTAAATCGAATAAAGAAATGAATCCGAGTTGAGTTGATAATTTATAATTAGACCTTGAGTGAAAGCCATAATAATTGAGTAAATTAGTTTAAATTGATTAAATAAGTTTAATTATATTGAAACATATGCGCTAAATTAAACGATTTTAAATTAAATGCTATTTTTAGTATTAAAACAAATCATTAACTTAATTAAAAATTATAAAAAAGTCTCTTTAAATAATTATAAATCCATATTTCAGTCATATCTGACGGTTGAAATTTAAAAATCATAGCATTTCATATTTCATCATATTATCAACCATATTAAAAACGATTATTTAAATGTTGTATTTAAGAATCGCAATATATCAATATTTTATTAACTTAGTTATTTTATAATTATACTAATAAATGAACAAAAATACATTTATAAATGCAGTTTGACATTTTTACTTTGTTTTTTATTTCTGCTATTTGTTTTTATTGTCAAGGTTTTTTTTTCTGCGGACAACATTTATAAAACATATTTAAGTCTTTTTTTTAAATTTTTTTGTTGCATATATTTGCATTTATTTTTCATTTCATTTTACATTATGTTGTTATTATTTTTTTCGCGTTCTTTGTTTATAACATGCACTAATGCAACTACATTGAATTTTCTCGTTTCATTTTTTCCCTGCTAAGTTTCATTACTATTTGTATTTTTTGTTGCTGTTAGAATTGTTGCTATTGTTGTTAGTGTTGACATTGTTGTTATTGTTATTGTTATTGTTGTTATTGTTGTTGTTGCATCCTTGCAAGTTCCTGTTGGTCAACGAAAATTGAAATTCATAATGAGTTTTTTATGCAAATTTTTGCCCGCGGCGTTGGCGTGTAAAACTTTTGACTGTCACATTTTATTTCATTGTGAATTATTTCTGAGTTCGTTCTATTTTATTTAATTTTTTTTCGCTCTCTTCATTTGCAGCATTAACAAAAAATAAACAATCTAAGCAAATGATCGACTGACAGTTACGCTATAAACCTTTAACAAATGAAAAACTAAACTAAATGAAATTTGTTTTAATTATACCGTATAAACTGCTTTGATTCTGTTTAAATTTTACAGGGTATTCATGTGAAATGTCTAACTTGTATGGCACTGGGCAATTCTATGCTTTTTGCCATAGTAAAAGTGGGAAAGGAGCGAGAGCGGAGCAACGTAACTGGATTGTTATATGTTAATTCAATTCAACATTCAACATTCAACAATTTTCGTGTTGTGTATGCGTGTGTGTGTGTGTGTTGCATGTTTCGTATACAACAATGCGTGTGTGCCACATGTGCGAATTTCTGTTCGAGTTCCAGTTGTATAGGGTTCTTTTTTTATGTATTTTGGGCCAAAACTTATTTCGAAAAACACACGAAAATTTTTAAAGGTTGCGAGCGAAAGTTAGCCTTGAATGAGTAAGTGAAAGAGACAGAGACACAGTGAGCGAGAGAGAGAGAGAGAGAGAGAGAGAGAGAGAGAGAGAGAGAGGGAGGGGGAGAGAGAGGAAGAGAGAGAGAGAGAGCAAACAAGAGAATTGTGTTTGAGTGAGAGAGCATTTTGTGGCCTAATGGCAAAACAGCATTTGAATTTAGATTTAATCCGATTGTAAAATGTGATTTAAATTTACCAATGCGAGAGCCTTCGGGCAGGAGCACCAACTGTATATAGACTCTGGCTAGAAGGGGGGTGGTGAAGGAAAATGAAAATGAGATTTGCATTTGAAAGCGCGGCGTTTTTATGCGTACTGCGTTCGGGAAAATTTATTAAAGCTTTCTATTGCACGTTGGGGAGCCCTGGAAGCGAGTTAAACACCGACTCTAACTAAAATACGCTAGAATGTTCTGCTCCTTTGTGTGCCACTGTGTGTGTGTGTGTGTGTGTGTGTTGGCGGAGATTTACAGTTTAGTAGCAGTTTACAGTTGATTTTGCTGCCAGGATAAACGGATAACGGATAACGGATAAAAGACTATTAGATTTTAGTGCGTTCGCCTTTTGTTACATTTTAAGCGATCGCAACTTAGTCGCAGCAGCAGCTTTAATCAAGTTAAATGGCTTGCAAAAATCCACTCCTGCACACAGATAAACACCACAATACACACACACTCACACACACACACACACACATACACACATACACTCAAACAAACGCTGGAATACATGAACGAAGAGAGAGGCAGCTAACGGCAATTAAAGTCCATTAACCACATGATGCGTTTTGCACTTAAACACACACACACACATACATTCACACACACATATACATTCATACGCACTCACACACGCATACATATACACTCATATTGTGGCACACCTGGGTG
>JBANCZ010003258.1:0-13153 GCA_037040025.1 Sphaerogastrella javana | reverse complement strand
GAGATGGTGTAAGATATCAAATAATTTTATTATATATTTATAAATTTATAATATTTATAGATGTTTTTATAATATTTAAATTAATAATATTTATATTAATTTATTTACGTTTATAATATTTACCATATATATATAATTAATATTATTATAAAATACTAACAAATATCAAAAATACTTACAAAGTTACAATAAAAGCAACTAATAAAAACATACAATAAAATACCATACCATAGATTTCTTTAACTCGGAATAAAGATTTCAAATTGATGCTTGAGATTTGCAAAACTTGGCTTTATAGAATAGAATTTATAGTAACTGCTGCATTTGGCCCACTTCTAGTACTAGCTAAACCATAAGACCTGGCCTACAGAGACCTGGGCAAAGAATTTTCTATAAAGGAACTGCAGTACCATAAATTCTTTGGCTAAGAGAACAAAATTGAAATTGTGCAGTAAAATGCCATGAAACGAAATGGAATAAATTGCAATAAATTGAAATGGAATGAAACGGAATGCAATGGAATGAAATGATATGAACTGAAGGCTGAACACGTAGAATTACCAATGGGGAAATCAAAGTTATGAACTGAAATTGAGCACAGTTATAAGGTAGAGTAGCTGCAACTAAAAGCACAGACAAATTGGTTAGACAAAAAAGTATACATATATATAGAATGTATACATATATATAGAATCCATATGTGTGTATGATATATGGAGTACATATAGAAAGAAGAGAGGTAGCTTCAAGGACGGCAACAAACAAAGACTTGAGTGGATTCTTGTAGCTTGAAGATTGTGGGGTTTGTTCTGGTTGTTGTTGTGAATGTTGTTGTTTTTATTGTTGTTGTTGTTGTTGTTGTTGTTAATTGTGTCGTTGTTGTTGTAGTTGTTGTTGTTGTTGTTGTTGTTGTTTTGGTAACGTAAACATGTTGTTTACTAGTTGGGCACTTGACACATGACAACGAGACAGCGAAACAGCGCGAAACGAGCAACAACTTGGACCCTGTATAAGCGAGTTTAAGTCAAACTTCAACATACACTAACACACATACCTCCCCCGTCCTTAAGCCCCCGTAGATGGGCAACAAAAACAAAGCCAGAAACATTGTGTTAGAGAAAAAAAGACAGAAAAAAAAGGAAAGCCATAGAGTGAGAGAAAGCATATAGTAACTGCGACTTCAATTTTGTTGCTGACTTGCCAACGACTTAACAACAACAAAAATAACAACAATACAACAATAACAACAACAACAAAGTAAAGCAAAAACACATGAGAAAAAAAACCAAAAAAGTTTTTTCATTTTGGCGTGAAAATTTGTAAACATCAGCGAATAAACGAAACTTGCATGTACAAGCAAGTCCTGCCACAAGGGGGCGTATAGGTGTGTGGGTGTGTGTGTGTGTGGGTGGATGTGTGTGTGTGTGTCAACGATGTTGAAATGGAGTTTTCGGAGTTTGGGTGAAAAAAGGGTGAATATTTAATAGAGCCAAAGCACCAGGTAAGCTGCCTAACCCGGAACAGAACCGTACCCCGAGAAAAAAAAGAAAAACAAAAACTACGAACTTCCGCCCAGAACTTGACTTGCTTTCATTTGCCAAATGACAAATTGTATTGTCCAGTTCGGAGTGAGAACTGTGGATGGGTGGATGGTGTACAAGTATATTGGATCTAGGGGGCACATGGGCTGGGGTGTTCGAGTTAACACTTGTTCTTACACGTGAATGCAACGCATATGCCCAATAAGATGAGCATGAAAAAAAAAATAACTTCAATGTTTCGACCTTTCAACACAATTTACATGAAGATTTCACATGGGAAACATACAACACGGATCGCTGATTCAAGCGGGCGGAGAACCCGAGAGAAAGAGAGTGAATGGGAAAGACTCCGAATGAAGAGGAAGAAAGTATTACTGATATCATATGTATATGGGGTGGTTCCCTTTGGAAGCACAGCTATAACTTTTGCTTTAATTGAAATGGCATTGGGGAATTTCTTGTTCTCGGTGGGAGGAAGCCTCGGAAAACGAATGAATATTAAATAGTCTACGTTTAAGATATCTAATTGAAAAAATTTTACATTATTTTGAGAACAAGGAAGACAAAAATAAAAGAAAAATTATTTGAAAAATATTCTATGTTAAAGAGAAAAACGTTTCCTATATGAAACAAAAATTTCACCTGCCTCAAAAGACAATCAAATAATGTATATACATTTCTAGAGGATATTGTAAATGATGAAATACAATATAAAAGATCAAATCATTTATAATCTACGGTTAGGCATTATCTTCAATCTTTGTCAATCTATTATTGCATTGAAATATTTCATTTCAAATTGCTTAAACACTTCTGTGCAATCTTTTATTTTAATTTTTCTTTTTTGAGTTTTCTCGCACTTCTAATCAATCTCAAGATCTAAAGATGAAATCATTTATAATTTATTGTTAGACATTATCTTTAAGCATTATATTTGTCAATCTATTATTGCATTGAAATATTTCATTTCAAATTACATAAACGGTTCTGTGTAATCTTTCATTTCATTTTTCTTTTTAGAGTTTCCTCGCACCTCTAATCAATCTATTGACTCGTTGTTAACTCAAAACTTGCTACAGCGATTTGTGCTGTCGTCATCTTTGCTCTAGGAACGAAAAGACAATGCGCAAACCCAAAAAAAAAAAGAAAAGGAAGGAAAAGTAAGAAAACATTTTAAAATTCCATAAACGTTTTATGCCAAAAGCATTCTCACTTTTTGCTTGTATTGTATTGCTTCTGTTCAAGTTTTTTTTTTCCATTTTTCCGACTCTTCCTACAATTCCCACAACAATCCCATGCCAATCCCCAACAAGCCCGACCCTATTTCGTGTTGGCCTTTTGCGTTTTTGGCTTTTGTCGCCGTGTCTATTTATAAGTATATACGATACATACTATACCGTATATAAGAATATACATATATATATTTATTATATATAAAGTAAGTGGTAAATTTGTATGTATAGTATTACCATTTGGCAAAAGTTAAGCTTGTCAATTTTAATTTGGTATATGGTTTTGAGATTCAGACAGTGCCCACAGTACTGAGCCGCAGATTCTTTCGGTTGCCAGTCAGCAAATCCTTTTACTAATGAATGTAATGAATGACCTGTCCCCGCAAACAGCCGCCTCCTTCTCCTCCTCCACCACCATCTTCCTTCTCGGTGCGCCCTTCCTGACCAGCGACCCCATTTTTTGCGATTTGCATGACGACAGCAGCGCATATTGAATGCTAAGATCCTTCAGATAATTCCAAATGAATGAATAAAGGACACACCATGAGCCATGGGAATGGGATACATTAAGTGCATTTATCAACACTGCTTTGTCTGAGATTTGCAACAGCTGCAGCGGCATGAGAACCAATGACAAACATACAAAACGAGCGATTCAAATGGACAGACTCAGCTCTAGAGAGAAAAAGAAAGATAGAGTAACTGAGAGAGAGAGAGAGAGTTAGAGTGGGATTGTAGGCAGAAGACTTTGGCTAAAAGTTTTACATTTTGAGCGGCTTTGCGCTCGGGGCGCTTACAACTTATGGGACAACAGAACGACAGCACGACAGGACGACAGCCATTAATCATTAGCGCAAAAATGCTAGCGAGCAACCACCGGCTTTGGCCAGGCCTCCAGCTCAGCTCAGCACCCACTCATACACGGTGCGACCATGTCGGTTGTCCGTATACCCGCTCAAGCTCTAAGCGGCTTCCAAGTTCCACTCTTCTTTCCTACAGCTACTGCTACTGCTACTGCTACTACTAATGCTGATGCTGTTGCTGTTACTCTTCTACTTCTTTAGTTCCTCTTTTTTTTTTTTTTTCATTCTCTGTTGCCTTTTCACTTCGGACACAAATACTCGCACTCATGTACTTATTCTTAGTCCATACACACACTTATACACAGCATGACGGTACAACAATGCCATTGTGAGGCCTAAATGTTTTTTATCTCATTTTGCAGACGTCTGCCGGAAAATGGCAGAAATGGTTACTCCCCTGAACTCCCCCTGACCAATCCACCATATCTCACTGTCATTTCTCACTCGCTCCTGGGGCCATTGGAGCCAAGAAAACGGTAAACAGTAAACAGTAAACAGTAAACGGCAAAAGGTACTGAAAAATTGTGGAAAATCACTTCATGACACACAGACTTCTTCAGTTCCGTTCGGTTCAGTTCGGTTAGGTCTCCATCTACACGCACGCACGCACACACGCGTGGCATACGCCCTTTCCCCACAATCCCCCACAATTTTGTTATTGTTGTTGTGTTCTATCATAATTTATTATTCATGCATTTGTATGGCATGTATATTTGCACAGTATTGTGATTATTTAGCTATACCCTATAAAAGAATCAGCATCTCAGAGCAGGCATGAATTGCTTGTGCGATATGTGGATGATACTTTGAACAAACTTTGTATGTTCTAAGATATTTTGGCATTTAATGCATATTTTTGACTGCTATTAAATAATGATAGTTAATACCTGAATGTTAGTTTATTTAGAGACATTTTTCAAAGAAATTTAATCATTTAATAAAAAACAGTAGCGCCTTAATGAAGGCATGAATTACTTGTACGATAAATAAGAATCGTTCGATTCTTAGACACATTTTTTGTATATATTTTGGGAAATTTTGAAATTTAATGTATATTTTTGATTGCTTTTAAATTGTAATAGTTAATACCTAATTAACTTAATTAACTTCGAGACGTTTTTTTTAAATTGAAGAATTTCATAAAAAACAGCATCAATTTAATAAACACATAAATAATTTGTGTGATATATGGAATCCTTTTATTCTTATTCTTAGAATTTATAATATTTTAAAAAGTATTGAAATTGTATTCAAATTTTAGACTGCTTTTAAAGAGCAATGGTACCTAACCCCAAATTAACTCATGATACACTAGACCGTGTCCTGAATCCCGTCCCGGTTTTTTCTTGACAGAAAATAGTATAGGGTAGCGCTTAGTCGCACACTTTGAGAATTTGACACTTGCGTGTGCGTTGACTAACTTTTATTCTCCTTTTCATCTGCGGATTTTTTTTTAAATTTTTTGCACGCGTGTTGTGTGCTTATTTTTCATTCGTGAAAAGCCTTTTCGAAAGTGTCGCTTACTTGTATAATTTGACAGTGACGGCTAAAAGTAAAGTGCCGACTGTTCGACTCCCCTCCTCACTTCCCCTTGCCAATTGTATAGTGGAGGCCATGAAATAAGCTTTAAATTGATGGCAAAACATTTGTTAATATTACGTCTGCTCAAATGGAGGGACTGAGACAGTGAAAGAGAGAAAGAGAGGGACAGAGGATCTAACGACTCGACTGCCCTTTGATTACATTTTGACTCTTGTCAACTCTATTATTGGGCAGGAGATTCCGCCCGGAGGGTTACTTCTCTAAGGTCTGAGACCGCCTCTGATAGATGTACGTACTTATTACGTTGCCAACTGCCAAGCGCCAACGCCCACCGCCCATCATCCAACGCCCCATCATCCACAGGCCACCGTCGACCGCCCACCATCAACCATCGCTAAAGTTTTTTAGGTATTACTTTTTTTTTTGAGCTTTTCATTTGCATTTTTTTTTTGCTCTTTCATTAACTTTCGTCCTCGATATGCTCGACTATATAATACGTATATATGTATATATATGTACAGGCTGAACACAGAGTTGCCTGCACTCATTAGAAGCGCTCCATTAAAAGGCTTAAAAGTTGCCCACGCAAACTGTAAAAATAATACCACTTTTCCATGCCAATGCAAATTTTTACGTATCAGACCAAAAACAAAAAAAATAAAAGAAATAAATAAAATGAATTTTCAACTTTAATTAAACTCGGTTAAATACTAAAGAGCAAATTCAAAAATTATGCAATTTTCCAATCATACATGCATTTATAAAGGGCATTCAATAACAAATGAATGAGGAAATGAATGCAATACATTTAAATATGACAGCCATAATATATAGTGCTGATGTCTATTCAATTATCAATATTAGCAGAAAATTCTGAAAAAGAAAAATGCATTTTAAATTTTAAATGTGATTAATCGTATTATTTATTATTTGTTCAGTTCAAAAACCGAGTTCCCAACTTGAAAAAAGTTACAAAAGCTCGATTCACAGAGTCCGAAGTCGGCTCACAGAGTCCGAGTCGGCTCACAGAGTCCAAAGTCGGCTCACAGAGTCCGAAGTCGGCTCACAGAGTCCGAAGTCGGCTCACAGAGTCCGAAGTCGGCTCACAGAGTCTGAAGTCGGCTCAGAGTCCAAAGTCAGCTCACAGAGTCCAAAGTCGGCTCTCAGAGTCCAAAGTCGGCCCTCAGAGTCCAAAGTCGGCTCACAGAGTCCGAAGTCGGCTCAGAGTTCAAAGTCGGCTCACAGTGTCCGAAGTCGGCTCACAGTGTCCGAAGTCGGCTCACAGAGTCCAAAGTCGGCTCACGGAGTCTGATCGTAAATTTAATATTAGTTGTCAAAAAAGTCTTGCGGTATTTTCTGCTACTTATCGCTGCAAGCGCGTAGTTCTAGCATAGTTATCACATATGAACATGCTATACCTTTCTGGAAAGCTCTTTTCACGCGCTAACACGTGTTTGATTGATTCTTGTTTCTTTTTAGTCGCAAACATGGAGCAAGATAAAGGAAAATACGGCATATATTGCAGTACTACTAAAATAAAGGGAAAAATGCACCTCAAGCCGCCAATAAAATTTATGCAGTTTATGGACTTGATACAGTTTCCATTTCCACCGCACAACAATGGTTTCAACGTTTTCGTTCTGGTGAAGAGGTGGTTGAAAATGCACTACGCTCCGGAAGGTCTGTCGTCGAAAATTGCGATAAAATCGCTGAATTGGTCGATCGAGACCTGCATAGTAGGGGGACCGGGGATAAGTCATCAAACAGTTATAAAACATTTAAAGAAGCTTAGTGTCACTAAGAAGCAGAAAATACCGCAGGACTTTTTTGACAACCTTATATTTATGCAAATTATATATAATAGTAATTGTAAAGATATACCAACTAACGTTTTATATTTGATAGTTGAAATATTTAAAGGGAATTATAAAAAAAAAACTTTTCAGAGGAATTCCCCAGAATCTAATCTAAATTCAATGTAGTTAACAGTGAACAAATTGAACAATCTCATATACAAGTTAATTATTCAAATCATACAATGGTCTAACATTAAATAATTACTATAATTATATTATATAATTACAATAATTACTATTTATATAAAAAGCTTAGTCGTAACCCCGAAACTATTCAAAAATTTGATGGAATATTCAATTTGGTTAATATACTCAAAAGTATGCTACGGCATCGCTCACTGACCAAAGGCCGCTCCCAGGCATTCATAGGGTTCTATAGACGGAATATTGGGGTCATTAAATTACCTGCCAATGTCTGTCTGTATGTCTGTCTGTATGTCTGTATGTCTATCTGTCTTTCTGTCCGTCTGTTCTAACTAACCTCAGATAATTTGGCCTGTTTCGAAAAGCCGTTAAAACATTTTCTTTGTTTGTTTCTATCATTATTTGTTGATGTTGCTGTTGTTGTTGTCGTTGTTGTTGTTCCTCTTCTTCTTCTTCTTCTTTGTTGTTGTTGTTGTTGTTGTTGTTATTTGTTGTTGTTGTACGCACAGGTGCGGCTGGCAATGAACAAACAACACAAAAAACAATTAAATGTGCTCAAAATTAATGAACAAAATGCCCAACTATAAATTAGTCGCACTCCAATTTATGCAACAACAACCAAACAACGTAGCAAACAAAAAAAATACCAAAAAAAAAAAATACAAAAAAAAAAACGAAAAAAAACACATTAACAATGCCTGCGGACAATTTATTTAATTAAATGCGCAGGCGAAACCACACACACACACACACACACACACACTAAATAAAAAAAAAACCTACAAAAACAATACAAACAAAACAAAAAAACTAAAATAGAAATAAAAGGAAAAGAGGAAAAGCTAAAGTCAGGCCAAAACCAAAGCCAAAGCAAAGAGTGCCAAATGGCAGGAGCAAAAGCTTAGAGACAAAAGGAGAGAGAGAGAGGGTAAGAGAGATAGACAGAGAAAAGGAAAGATTAAGAATGAGAGAGAGCAAAAACCATGCGGCAGCACGTAGTCATATTTAGGCATGGCTCTTCCTTTTCCTTTGCCTTTGCCTTTGCCTTTGCCTTTGCCTTTGCCTTTGCTTTTGCTTTTGACTTTGCCATCGCCTTTGACTTTGCCTTTGCCTTTGCTTTTTCTATTGCCTTTGCCTTTACTTTATCCACTTCGCTCTCCTGCTCCTGCCTAGGCAAACGATGAGTCATGAAGGTCATGACGAAAGCAAAGCAGCAGCCAGCAGCTGGCAGCGACGCCGACTGCGACTGCGACAGAAGCAGCAGCAGAAGTTGCTTTGATTAGTACGCAGAACAAAAACAACAAAAACAATAACAACAACAAAAACAATAACAACAACAAGAAGAGTCAACGTTGACGTTGGCGTCGCTGTTGCTGTTGCTGCTGCTTCTGTTGCTGTTGTTGTTGTTGTTGTAATTGCTGCTGTTGTGACAGGTTGACGACGCGCCTGGCAGACATTTTGGCAGCGCGCTCTCGCAAACAGAAGAGCAAGAGAGAGCGAGAAAGAGAGCGACAGCGCCTGTGAAAAAGAGAGAGAGAAAGCGCGCGTGGCTGTGTACTGGAAAGAAGAGAAGAGAAGAGGAGAGCAAAGAGAAGAGCAAAGCAGAGCAGCGCCTAGTGCCGCCGCTATGAAAAATCAATTTCGCAATATTTCGACGTCGTTGCTGACGCTGACGTTGCTGACGTCGGCGCTGACAGCGCTGTCGTTGTTTGTGTTTGTTTATTTGTTGTGTTTGTTGTTGCTGCAGCTTTGTGTTGCGCCTCAATGTTGCTAATCATTAGATGCACACAAACAAACACACAAATACACACACTCGCACACTCATTATATTATAGCTTATAAATAAATTGTCAATGTAAATATAAGTATGACTCTAAAGGTAAATAAAAGCCGCTTAATAGTAGAGCAAAAGAGAGGGAGAAAGAGAGAGAGAGTGAAAAAGAATGAGAGAGTGAGAAAGAGTGATAGAAGAGGGAATGACAAAAAGAGTAGGATAATAGTTGTTGTTATTCCTTAATACTCACCTCTTGTTTTAGTGCTTGTTTTTGTTTTTCTTTTGTGTTTTTGCTTTAGCCCACTTTTTCTTTTGATATGTGTGAGTGTTTGTATGTGTGTGTGTGTGTGTGTGTGTGTGTAAGTGTGTGAAAATGTATGTGTGTTTGTATTATATTAAATCACTTCAATTTGTTGTTATTTTACTTTCAACTTTTCCATAGAACCATCAAAAAAATGTTCAACAAAATTTTATGCCAAAGGGCAACAGCGAAAACAACAACGACAACAGCAACAACAATGACAAAAGCAAAAACAATAACAAAAACCAAAACAAATAAGCTTTGATTGTGTTTGTGTTTTTGTGTTTTTGTTTTGTTTGTGTTTTGTTGTTGTCGCTTTGCGTTTCCTTTTCTGCTTCAATTGTCACTTTTTCGTTTGTGTTTTCTTTCTCTCTCTTTCTTTCTCTCTTTTCGCGCGCTGTTTATTTGTTTTTGTTGCTTAGTTCCGTTAGATGTGTCACTTCTGCTTTTTTTTATTATTGTTTTTTTCTCATTAGAAGGGTCTTTTGTTATTTTAGCTTTATAGTCAGAAATAGACAGTCCTACATTATAACTAAGTCCACATGCAAGTTTATCTCTCCACTTCACTTGTAGCTCCCAACCTCGATTTCTTAAGACTCCTCCATTTTCAAACGGAGGATCACCGCCCAATATGGCAGGATATTCTTTTCCTCCGGGCAGCAAGATATCAGATGTTTTTCTCTCATAAATATCTAAGGTCGCATCCAATCTGTTTCGTAAAAAGATTAAATCAACACCGAAATTTGTACTTGTTGCTTTTTCCCACGTTAAGAATGGATTCGCTATACTTGGTGGCGTTATACCAACGCCGAAACGTTCCCCATCAAAATAAAAATTAGCGTCTTCTCTACCAAACATAGACTGATATGGATATTCGCCGCTAGGCTGGCTACCAAGTTCACCCCAAGAACCTCTGATTTTCATATTGTCAAGCCATTCTCGGGTACTATTCATGAAATTTTCTTCGGATATCCTCCATCCAAATGAGAATGTAGGATAGGTTTGAAAACGATTCGATTTAGGGAATTTGGAGCTACCATCATAGCGCAAGTCAAATTCAAACAAATAACGACTTTTATAATCGTACATAGCACGGCCGAATACTGCACGCGCTGTTGTCGTATAATTGCTCACCGATGATGTATTCTTTGTTGCATCTGCAACCAGTCCTGGATTTAAGATAAAAGGGTCCAGCATATTTACTAATCCCAAATAACTCTGCGAGTAAGTGTTTTTTTCTTGATTAACCCCTAAAAGAGCTGACACATTATGCGCTTCTGCAAAAGTTTTTGTGTAATTAGCATATATATTTATTGCATACCTGTCAGTATTTGATTTGCTTATGTTCCCACTATTCTCTGTAGCCCATCTGTACTCCAGTTCTTCCCAGGAAGCATTTACACGTCCTTGTCGAGGTGAAGTCGCATCTCTTTTGTAGGTAATAGGTGTTAACGAGAAATCAGCTTTCAATATTAATTCTTTCGGTATAATTGTAAATTCAGGAGATATTGAAAAGATAGATGTCCTTCTCGACGATTTGGTCATCCCGCCCGAATACAGAAAACTAGCCTGATTCTCAGTCGGAGTATTAGGAACCGGATCATCAGCCGCTGTTAGCAAAGGTTGGTAAATATTAAGTTCGGGATAGTATTTTCCAACCGACCCCCATAAGTCTCCATCACTTCTTTTAGTTGGAGCATCATAATTGAATACATTGTGAGAAACCTTAGCGGAAACCTTTAGTCGCTCCGTAACTTTTGCCGTTAGATTCATCATCATATTGTAACGAGTCAACTCATCGGAATTTATTTTATACATACCTTCCTGAGTTTGTACTCCTAAAGAGATATTATAAGCAATCCGATCACTCCCACCGCTTATACTGAAATTATGCTTCTGTGTTGGAGTCCAATTTTTGACAAGTTCTTTGTACGGATTTGTATTACCTGCCCATTCTATTGTTCCGCCTATCACATCACCTTTCATATACCACGGCTTATTATTAACAGGATCATTCATATAAGCTAACATATGTTCGAGCTTGGTCTTATCTTCTTCTGAATACTGAGTACCTACTGTCCAAAGAGTTTTATCAAGCCCAGCCTTATAGATAGTATATGAATTCAGAATATCTGGTGTTCCGACTGGTTTATCCCAAGAAACATCATATGAATAGTTTATTTTGGCTTTTTGATTAAATGTACCTGATTTAGTTTGTACCAAAATAACACCAAAAGTTGCTCTGGTTCCATAAATAGCAGCGGCCGAAGCATCTTTCAATACAGATATATTGTCAATATCAGCAGGATTTATCTGGTTCAAATCCTCATTACTAATCTCAATTCCATCTAACAAGATCAGAGGTTTACCAGATACAACATCAAATTTACTTGCATCAGTGGATGCTCCTGTTTTATCTTTTCGCGAACGGATTGTAGTAGCTCCACGAACATTCAAATCCGGAACTTTATTGGGATCTCCTCCTTCAATGTTTATATTCAATCCTGGAGATGCACCGATCAGGGCTTGTCCGATATTGGAAACAGGTCGGTTTTCAAATGTTTTAGAATCGATATTGGATACGGCAGCAGTCAGATTTACTTTTTTCTGTGTTTGAAATCCAATTACTACAACTTCATCCAGTAGTTCCGAGTCTTCTGCCATTTTTACATTAATCACAGTTTTATCTCCGACCAAGATTTCCTGCTTTGTATATCCTATAAAGGAAAAGACTAAAGTAGCATTGACATTGCCCACGACAATGCTATACTTACCGTCGATATCGGTCATTTGCCCCACGGTTGTCCCTTTCACGACGACACTCACGCCAATAAGGGGCTCTCCGCTGACATCAGTCACTGTTCCTGTCACCGTCTGAGCTTGAATAGAAGCGATGGAGACAAAACAGAAAAATAGCATAAGGAGCATTTTAGGTAAAAATGCTTCTTTAAAATACTTTTTTCGAAATTGTTTCATATTAAGATAGATTTAATAGGTTATGTAAACAAACATTTTTTGAGATATGTTAGTGTTTTTTACACTACAAACTTACCTGCCTCTCAATTATTCATCTTACTGTAATTGACATTTCTTTTACTCAAATTACAGACACCACAGCAACACTCATATATAAAGATCTGTTTATCAGAAAGTAAGCACACACCAAACGTTTCTTAAAAGATACAATAATCAGTCAGGCAATTGGCCATAAGTTTGCTTATAAACTTTTAACAGAGGTATTTACCAATGTTGCTTTAAAATATTTTGAAACAAAAGATCTTAAATAGATTTAATTTTATTATATTGCATATAAATACTTTTAGTTTATGAAAAATATAAGATGGGGTATTATTGGCGCGGGAGATGTGTGTGAGAAGAAAAGCGGTCCGGCATTCTATAAAATAGCGCATTCATCATTAGAAGCTGTGATGAGACGAGATGAGGTAAAAGCGAAAGATTTTGCCATCAGGCATAATGTAAAAAAATATTATACTGATGCTAATGATCTAATAAATGATCCTAATGTAGATGCTATTTACGTAGCAACACCCCCTCAGTCTCATAAAGAATATACTATCATATCTTTGAAGGCAGGAAAACCTGTATATGTGGAAAAACCTATGGCTATGAACTATTCAGAATGTCTAGAAATGATAGTGACATCCGAGAATACAGGTCAAAAGCTATTTGCAGCATAAGAGGAAAGAGATGTCTTTTGAGGATTTAATTATCAAACTGCGTATTGAGAAGGATAACAAAAAAGCTGAACGTAAGTCAAGGAATTCTTACTCTGAGAAGGCTAATGTATTGGAACACGGCCAAAGTTCTGGTACTAAGAAATGTAAATCCTTTAAAGCCAAACAGGGTAATGGAAATTGAAAAGACAAAAAGCATACCATG
>JBANCZ010003257.1:0-13154 GCA_037040025.1 Sphaerogastrella javana | reverse complement strand
ATTATGAGTGGAGAGTGAAGTGTGGAGAGTAAGGAGTGGAGAGTGAAGAGTAAAGTGTGAAGAGTGAAGTTTTGTAGAATTAGAAGTTAAAAGTGTAGAGTGTAGAATTAAAAGTGGAGAGTGGAAAGTAAAGAGTGGAGAGTTAATAATGGAGAGTAAAGTGTGGAGAGTAAAGAGTGTAGAGGGAAGAGTGGAGAGTGAAGATTGGTAGAACGAAGAGTGAAGACTGAAGAGCAATGAGTCAAGAGCCAAAAGCGAAAAGCGAAAAAGTTATGCCACGTTTATTTGTTTGCTGTTTCTTGTTGCAGTTGCAGTTGCAGTTGCTGTTGCTGTAAGTGCAGCATCAACTGCCACTGCAAGTTGCATGCATCTTTTCGGTGTTTATTTATTTATATGTCACTGCATTTTATTCCATTTGCCGTTTATTTTGCAGCTGAAACTTATTTTCGTTTTTATACAAACACAATCCTCACTCTCTCTCTCTCTCTCTTTCTCCCTTTCTCTCTCTTTCTGCTTCTTTCCCCTTTCTCTTCTCTCCGTATAAACAAAAAAGTAAACAAAAAAGGTTGAGCAAAAAGCAAAAAGCGTATGGAAAAAGAAACGCAACCATAACAATAAAATCCTTTTACACATACATGCATATATTATACGCCCGCACACACACATACACACAGACACACACTCACACACTCACACACACAATGCTTTTTTTGTTGCTGTTGCTTTTCACTTTTGCTATTTGTTCTGTCACTTCCGGCGGCACGAAAAAATGAAACACACACAAAAATTTGCAGCCCGCACGCTGCTTCCGCTCCATGCTTCCTTTCTCTTTATCTCGCTCTCTTTCTCCCACTCTCCCCAACTCACTCTCTCTCTCTCTATCTCTCTCTTGCTTTATCTCTTTGTTGCATGCAAGCATTATTGTTGTAGTAGTAGTAGTAGTAGTAGTAGTAGTAGTAGTTGTTGTTGTTGTTGTTGTTTTCTCCTTTTACCCCCTTCTTTCGGTACGCCCATGCATTGTTGTCTTGTGCCAGCAGCGTTTATTAAATGTCACACTGCGAATTTGCCAACGGCCCTAGCTGAAGTCCTAGTTCCCATTATCCATTTGCCATGACCAGCCGTCCCCTCCCCCCTTGCACCAGCATTTGCCTGGAATATACCCTGTAGGCAAGAACACTTGAATATTTATTTGGCTAAGCTTAAGGCTTAACAAAATATAGACTAATTAGCTTTGCAAATAAACAGAAATTAACTAATTTAAATACGCTAAATTCTCAACGATTTGATTATATTAAATATAAATATATATAGTATATTATTATTTTATTAACTTATTTAAATGGGCTAAATTCTCAACAATTTGTATCTATTAAAAATAAATATATTATATTATATTATTATTATATTTATTTTATGCATATTATATTTATATGAATGTATTATAATTTTAAAACTTTATTATTTTGTATAGAATATATTTTAGATTTTGCTAATTTTTAACACTATATACCCTATGTTGTTTTTCGTTGAGTGTTAGTTCACTTGTGCTATTACCCGCTCTGTTCTATCTGGCATTCGCTCTCTCTCTTTCTCACTGTATTTATCTCTCTCTTCCTCTCTTTCTCTCTCTTTTGCTCATTCCCCAAGGCACAATGGCACTTGTCGCGTTTGGAGATTTCACTTGCTTTTCACTACACGTTCCTTTTCCTCTTCTTCTTCTACTTCTTGTTGCTGTTCTTCTTGTTGTTGTTGTTGCTTGTATTCCTTCTTTTTGTTGTTTGTTTGTTGTCTGTTTGCCGCTGTGTCCTGTGTGTTGTTTGTTGTGTCTCGTGTGCGTCCTGCACGCTCATTGTTTTTTACGCCTTTGCATTTTCTTTTGTTTTTTTGTTGACTTTAAGTTACATATTTTTAGTTGCTTAGCAATGGTATCCGCCGTCTTTTGTCTTACTTATGCCGTTCCATAAAGCCAGTCTCCCTCCCACTCTCTCTCTTTCACACACTCTCACAGACCCTCTCTCACAGTCTCTCACTCCCTCTCTCTCTCTCACTCACTCTCTGTATATGTTTTCAGGCAATGTTGACAGCATTTCGCTCTTGGTTTCCCTTGCCTTTCCGCTTTTTCTCTCCCTCTCTCTCTCTATCCCTCATCCCGCTGTCAGTGACAATTTCATTTATTTTAAGCTTTCGTTTTTCTGTATTTGTAAAATCAAAAACGCTTTGAGCTTTCAGATTACATTCTGTTTGTTTATGCCACGTGCCTGGCCGCCATATGGAAATTGAATTACAGGGTATAATCTATACCAAAGTAGTGCATGTGATTGCATAAATGTAAAAATATATATTTATATTAATTTAAAATATATTCATTTAAAAATATATTAATTTGAAAATATATTAATTTGAAATATATTAATTTAAAATATATGAAATTAAACAATATTAATTTTGAATAAAGTGTAGCTAAATTAAATGTAAATACTTTTATTTGATTTCTAGGGTAGCTTCTGTTCGTGCATGCCCGCTTAAGCTCTTTGTAGCTTAGCTTTTGCTTGCTTTTGATAGACAGAGAGAGAGAGAGAGACAGGCAGAGAGACAGAGAAACAGACAGACAGAGAGACAGAGAGACTTTTTGAAGTACTTTTGCTGATTTACATTGCATGCTCTCCACTGCTTCCCATCTTTCTTCACTCACACTCTGCCTCTCTGTTAGTCTCTGTTGCTCTGTCGCTTTGTCGCTTTGTCGCTCTGTCCTTCTGTCCGTCTGCTGTCTCAGCTTTTGCAGGCTTTTGATGTTGACATCAATAAATTACTGTTCGACTTTATGTGTGTGTTTTTTGTGTTTAATTAATGAAATAATATTAAACCATAACAATGCGTAAAAAAACTGTAAAAAACAAGGTCTAAAAAAAACATATATTTCACATTAAGTTGAAAACTTTATTTATTTTTAATTATTTTGCATGGCTAAAAGCAAATGTTGCTGCTGCTGCTTCTGCTGTTGCTGCTGCTGCTGTTGCTGTGGTTTCTGTGAGGCCAAAACAAGCAGAAATTGTAATTAAATTGCAGTGTGAAAATGAAATGCAATGCTGCAATTAAATGCAAAATGTTGCCACAAGACACAAGCAGCTGAGGCAAAGTGGCAAGTGGCAAGAGAAAAGAGAGAATAAGAGAGAAAGAGAGAGAGAGAGAGAAAATTGAGAATGGCCAGAATATTAGCAACAGCAAAGCAAATACGCAGCACAATATATTCAATTACAGCCAAAATTTGTGGAAAACCATGCCAGGCGACAGACCAAAATTCAAGCTAGAAAAGCACATAGAAAGAGAGAGAGAGAGAGAGGGAGAGAGAACAAGTGAAAGCAAGAGAAAGCGTGCGAATGTGTGTGTGTGAAGTGTGAAATAGGCAACAGGAAAATGTTTTACTAAATAAAATGTAGCCTGAAGTGTTTCCTTTTTTTGAAGCCGAAACAGGCAACTCTGTAGCAACTGTGGCAACTCAGGCAGACAAGAAGAAGAAGAAGAAGAACAACAACAACAACAACTTGCTGCCAGATGGGGCAAGTTAAACTGCAACTTGGTGGGCGGGGCTAACTTTGTATATCTTTCAGCACTTGTTGGAAGTTTTGCCTAGGTGTTAGCCCACTTGAGGCACAGAGAAAAAAAAACGAATAACGAATAGATTCGTTCTGCTTCTTGAAGCTTTTCAATTAGCCAAATTAAATATCCTTATGAGCATCGATTTAACTAGAGCATTCCGACCACGAACTGACCCCAAAGAATTCACTTGGAATCCGACTCTCAGTCTGTCTGTGTGTCTGTGTTTGTTTGCTCAAGTTGACATTCAATTTACGTTTCCATTTCTTTACATCCATTCACATTCACTCACTCTGCCTGTTCGTATTCTCTTTTATTTACAGAGCACTGCGGAGCCCGTCTACTCGCCCACAATGGCCGGCGGCCTCTTTTCCATAGACCGTGAGTTCTTTGAACGTCTGGGTACATACGATTCCGGTTTCGATATCTGGGGCGGTGAGAATCTGGAGCTGTCCTTCAAGACATGGATGTGCGGCGGCACACTGGAAATTGTGCCCTGCTCCCATGTGGGTCACATCTTCCGCAAGCGTTCGCCATATAAGGTAAGTGAAAGCTAGATTTTTTACACTTGCCAACAAAAAATACGAGTACTACAAAAAATAAATGTAAGAGTACAAATGTAAATACTGTTAAATTAACAGAACTAAAGCAACCAACTGAGAAGCAAAGTTAAGAGAGTAATAACATAATGCTAAAATTCGCTTTATACAGCGAGGTTCTGCTGTTTCGATGTAGTGTTAACAGCGAGTTAACATAATTCTGTTCTCGCACTCAACATAAAATAACAATATGTCAACCTGTTAAGTTAACAGAAATACAGCGGCAAACCCAAGAGCGAAATTAACAATGCGGTAACAGAATTCTGTTAATTAATTCGCTCAACAAAGTGGCGCGCTGTTGTTCCATTCTGTATTAACAGCAAGTTAACATAATTCTGTTCTTGCTTTAATTCGTCTAATGAAGTGGCGCGCTGGCTCTCTGTTATCGCGCTTGCTCTTTGTGCTTCTATTTGTTTTGATTCTCTGCGGAATCAACAGCGTAATGAGAAGCAGAGTGTGAGTTAAACATTCAAAATAACGGTGCTGCCATTGCTGCTGTTCTTTCCGCTTGTTGTAGTCAAATTTTTTTAGATTAGATGGGGTAGTATAGGCTGCCCTAACAAATATATACATATATTTTTATTATGTAAAAAAATACAAAATATCAAAATCTATATAATTATTTTGGATATAAGCAAGAAAAAGAGAAAAATATTGTAGATTTTTAATATATTTCATTAACTTAAGGAGTTATATTTATATAGAATGTAATATAAATAGGGTATTTTGCAGTGCATCAATTGCAGCTTCTTGCTGCTGCTGCCTGTGCCATAAAATTTGTAAAAATTTCGAGTGCGTTGCATTGTTACTCAGTTTTTCAAATAGCGAAAGGAAAGGAAGAAGGAAATGAAAATTGAAACAGTTATGCGTTGATCTTTGTAGGCATAAAGTAGTAGAAGTGCAACTTGCATGCAGTGCAGACGTGATTTTTGACCGTGCGTGAATATTAATTGTTTAAGTAATTATCAATGCTACTCGAGTATTTTTTTTTGCGTAATTATTTAAAGAATATTAGTAATGTGATATTTTTTTTTGAAGTGTATAAATTCTGTAAGTTCTCATTAATGCTGTGACAATCAGTGTGTAAACCATTAGAGAATTTAAAACTTACAAACAACCATAGCACAAATGCCAAATTATATACATGCGTTTGTGTATGTGTGTGTGTGAAATCAGTTCGCGTTTGTTTGCGTGTGTGTGTTTGTGTGTGTGATTGTGCGTGTGTTTGTGTGAGTGTATGTGTGTGTGTTGCACTGCGGACAGCCGCAGCGCTATTCGAGGCCGAGGTTCGTGTTTGGTCAACATTGAGAGGGGGTAGTGAGTATGTGCGTCCTTTTCTCTCTTTCTATCTCTCTCTCTCCCTCTCTCTCTTTGTCTATCTTTCTATCTCTGTCTCATTCTCCCTGTCTGTCTCTTCGTCTCTCTCTCTACCCTGCTCTATTTCCCTTTGTCTCTGTATATCTCAGTGTTTGGCTCTTGTTTTGTGCTTTCTCCCAGGGCTCATGTGTCGCACATGCCACACACAGCTGCCACATGGACACAGATGCAGACACAGACATGGACATGGACATGGACATGTATTGCGGCTGTGTATGTGAGTGCATCTGTGTGTGTATGTGTGTTGTTAGTGCCTCAATATGCGTTTCAGTCTTGCAACTTTGCTGCTGCTGCTGCCTCAATTATCAACGGTTTACGCTTGACAAAAGTTTGGCAACTGTTTTGTTGCTTTTGTTGCATTTGTTGCATGAGCTGTCAAACGAAACAAACAGTTTCTATTTCTATGGCCTGCAAAATGCATTAAGTTGCAACGAACTGCATAGATGCCTGTCATTCGCCACATGCCACATGCGGCAGACGAAATGCGATATGCAACATGCAACATGCGATATGCAACATGTTACACACAAAGAGCAGTTGATGAGAGAGAGAGACAGAAAGAGAAAGAGAGAGACAGAGAAAGAGAGAGAGGGAGTGAAAGATTTAGAGATTCAAATTCAAATTTCTTTGATTTGATAAACGAGAATTTAGTTTATATGCCAGAGTTGCCACACATGTTCGAGTTTTAATATTGAAATAATGGAATAATTCTATTGAAAATATTTAAATTGATTTATGGCTGATGATATTTATCATTTGATGGTATTGCATCAAATTCAATTGCAGCTTTTAAACCAAATTTGTCGAATTATCAGTGCTTTACAGTTCATTTGTTTCTTTTACTTTCTCTTTGTCAATTTTAACGACAGTTTCATTTATTTTTGAAAATTTCATCAATGCATTACACAATTATGGCATTCAATTGTTATTCCATAATTTATGCTGGTTGCAACTTCAACATGTAGCAGGGTCAAGCTCTGCCAAATGTTGGCTACTTTTTCACTTCAAACTAGCCACAAGGCACCACAATAACAGTCAGATACACGCACACAGATACACTTACTCACACACATACATATACAAACATACACACACACACGGACACACACACAGATACAAAAGAGCACACGCATAAACAAGAACAATACACACAAGGTAAACATGGCAACAAGAGCAGAATAGAAAGTGGTGGGTGGAGAGAGGTTAGAGGTGAGAGGAGAGCGGAGAGAGGAGTGCATAGACAGGATTGCAGAAAGAGGAGTGTGGAGAGCGTAGGGAGGAATGCAAAGAAAGGGGTGTGAAGAGAAGCGTTTGGTGGGACAAGTGCAAAGAGAGGAGTGTGGAGCGAACATTGTGCAGTTCAGAGAGTTAAGGTCCAGCATATACTGGGGGCTAGAGCAGGTAGACATTCACAGAGTGTAGTGTGAAGTAGTGGAAAGCGAGCAGCAGCCGGAGGAGGACAAAGACAGATAACCATAGAACAACCACAATAGAAACCAGCAGCAAGAGCTGCAACAGCAGCAGCAGCAGCAAGTGGACAACCAGCAGAAGTTTTGGTACACATGACGTAAACCGACTCATTCAGGTAATTAGGGCCCCCGGAGTACACCTCTCTCCCGCTTCCATTCCTGGCGCTCTGTGTGCTGTTGCTAGTCCATAGCAGCGGCCTGGGCTTTTGTTTGCTCTGTTTGTTTGCCAAATATTTTCACTGTGGCATTTGTTGGCGCCCACAGTTGCTCCTCCAGCTGTTCCTCTTGCTGCCACTCTTTCAGCTTCTCTTGATGTTGCTGTTGCACCGCCTGCTGTTGTTCTTGTTGATGGTGCTCCTGCTGATGCTGCTCTGCCAGTTGCAGTCGAATTATATGCCATGGAAATACGTTTTAAATGATATCTTTATACCATAGCATTCATTCTGTTTTCTCTTTCTCTCTCTTTCTCTTCTTTGTTTGATGTGTTCCCTTTTGTGCATTCTGCTCATTTGCATTTGGCGCGGCTGCTGCAGTGGCGCTCGGGCGTGAATGTGCTGAAAAAGAACTCGGTGCGTTTGGCCGAGGTGTGGCTGGATGATTACGCCAAGTATTACTATCAGCGGATTGGTAACGACAAGGGAGACTTTGGAGATGTCAGTGAGCGCATAAAGCTGCGGTAAGTACCACCTATACATTTCAGATGAACAACAGATGGAGCAGGTTAAGTGTTAGGGTATATGTTCCATGCAATTAAATGAATTCAATTCTTTTCAATCACATATATTATATCATCATTATCATACTGTATTAATAAATGTTCGTTTATTTAGATCGGATCTGGAATGCAAGAGCTTCAAATGGTATTTGGATAACATCTATCCGGAACTGTTCATACCCGGCGATGCAGTGGCCAACGGCGAGGTAAGTAATGCTTATAGCATGTATGTGTTGCACGCAGCAGTTGCAGCATGTTATGGCAAGCAGTTATACCCAGAGAGATGTGGCCCCCGACAACAACCCCTCAATGTTCCCGGTACCAGTACCCGCATAACGAGCTACTCAAGGCACCTTGAACACAACTAACCCAACTACCCACAATCCTATGGAAACAGACATATGTATTTATCTATAATTGGGTACATTTTTACAGATAAGAAACTTAGGTTATGGCGGTCGCACCTGCTTGGACTCGCCATCGGGCAAACGGAATCTGAAGAAGGCGGTCGGCCTATATCCCTGCCACAAACAGGGTGGCAATCAGGTTGGTTATCAACAGAATTCAGAGCAGCACTGCGACCGCCACAAACTCCGTTGAAGCACAAAACCGTTGAAATATTTCTGATAATATTCATATCGATAATTATCGATTAAATATTAATATAATTACGAGCTATCTCTGAGCAACTATCCGCAGCAATTAATTTCTAACTCTTAGCATAACTCCTGGCAAACGGGCGAAACACTTTTCTTTTTGCGATAACCGATAACTGATAACCGTTAACCGATACTATTGATAACAGTCTCCAGCTTACTTTCTAATCATGTTACTGTCGATGTCTTTTTCATCCTAAAACCGAATGTGTTGATAATTTTTCTGTGTCTCATTCGCTCTATGTATGATGAAAATCGCAACTTAAATTCCAGATTAAAAATGTTCATACGGACTTGTGCATCGATGCTCAAGGAAAGACCGAGGACGAATCAATTGTCGGTCTCTACACGTGCCACGGTGAAGGAGGAAATCAGGTATCGAACTTCAACTCCAAACACCAAAAGATCCAAGCCCCTCTCCCTCTCTTCAAATTTGCATCGATAACCCATTTGTATACTCGCTCTCTCTCTCTCTCTCTATCTATTTCTCTACATATATGTAAATGACAGTCGGTTATTTTATTTGATTATAACCTCAAACTGTTTTTCTAATAATATTGTGGTCCTCTCATTCAACAACATAAAACTATCCATATTTGGTTATGGCTTTATCATATCGCAAATATTTATAAGCGCTTTCCATAGCTTAAACCTATAGCATATATATATGCTTTGCTTCTTCTTCTTGTGCTTGATTAACCCATCAACTAATTGTATGACACTAAAAAAAAATAAAACAAGACTCTATACTTCTTTATACAATATACCTTAGCGGACCTTAACGTTTAACAAAATTGTTCTACTCTTTCTAGACTTTGTAACATTTTCTATCAAATGGTTTATTTTTGTCTATAAACTATATTTTCATATTAGTTATATGAACTAATTTTAACTATATTAGCTTAAACATATAGTAAAGAGTTTTAAATGCAATTTTTATGCAGTTTTCAAAAACTCCGAAAAATATTTTGTATTCGTTTTTCTAATACTTTTTATATTTATTTTCTAATTTGTGCCGTCTTTATTTAACAATTATTAAATTCTATTAATTTTTCTTAATTAATTCTCTCCATTCTCTCTTAATTTCCTTTAACATTTTGAGCTTTCCTTTTGCTCAAGTTTTTTATTTAACTTACTTTATAAAACTCCTTTATTTCATAAATTTTCACTGTCGAAGCAAAATCTGGTGCTATAGAATATTAAGTATTTATATTATAATATAAAGATCTAATTGTGATATTTATTCACATGAGCTGAATTTGATTTTTGTGATGGTTTTGCTCGTCGTATCGATGTGAGTGTCTATGGATCTATGGATTTATGGCAACTATTTTGTTCGTTTGAATTTCTAAACGTCTACTACAAATCGTATCGTATTCGTAAAATATCTAATAATATGTATACGTATAAAATATTAAACCATTATTATATTATTATTTTTGGTTAGTCCTGCGGTTTTGAGCACTAATTTCACGGAGTTTGTGGACTTGAATATATCATATATATAAATATATAAATGCAAATTTTGAAATAAATTTGTTGCCATTTGAAACCTTTAGCCTTAGCTTAGCATAAGTGAAAGTATTTATAACAAAATAATTGTTTATTCGATGCCAGACTGAATGGACAGAGCAACAGAATATAGAATACAGACGCACATAAAGTTGTTAAACAATTTCAGAACACATATACAAACACACACACATACATACACACATACACATACACACATACATATACATATACATAAGACAAAACATGAGTTTGGGGAATTGAGATTTATGCCACGTTGCAAAATTAATTAAATCGCAATCATAAATAAAATGACAAAAATGATAAATCATTTCCATGGCTTTGCTTTTAGCCTGGTTTATACAAGTCGACAACAATAACAACAACAACAACAACAATAGAAGCAACAACTGTGACAATTTCACCAGCATTTAATAACAAGCATTTGCACAATAAAAACGCCCAACAAAACTGCATACAAAATGAACTGAAACACTGAATATAAAAGCACCAAAAACAACAACAAAAACAACTATGACAATACTACACACACACACACACCTACACAAACATTCACACACCTATACACACACACACACAGAGACATATAAACAACACATAGCTACAATTTTGTGGTTATGTTTCTATGGTTTTGTCATTGTAGATTCAACATTAAATGAAAAGTGTTGACCTCGTTCCGCTCCTGCAGTGGCGCGAATAACATAGACACACTCACTAACACTCACTCACACCCAGACACAAACACTCATATGAAAAACTAGCCAGGCTTTGGTGTGTGCCACGCCTCTATTACGCCTCTCCCACAAGTGGAAGCAGCAGGAATAGTAGTAGTAACATATATTTTAATATGTATATATAGTAGCTCTCATCACTTTGCCAGGCCAAGTAAAAGCATTTAGTAGATGAGTAGGAATACAAATTCTCAACGAATGCAAGATACCCTGTAAATATAAATACTATATAGAGAATGTTTGTACTTTAAAATTACTATCATTATATGACATTAGAAAAGTTATAGAGTATATAAAATGTCTAATTTTTTCTATGAAATGCAGCTCATAGAATAATAAACATATCGCCTTTTGTGGGCGTGGCCAGCTTTTAATTTTGTATATATATATAGTAACATAGATGTGTGCTATATACACATGATGGAGGCACATAAAAGGGGCAGGTAAACAGGAGCAGCAGCCGTGTGGTTGAGTTGCAACAATTCCTTTGACTGTTGCCACGTCAAAAGGAACTCACTCTCACTCTTACGCTTCCTCTCTCTCTCCCCCCTCTCTCTTTCTCATTTTCCTGCGCTGCAACAAAAGCATAAAAAAGCTATGCTTTATAATGAAAAAAATTTTAATTTTCGCGCAAGGCTAGAAAAAAAATTCCATGCTGAAACAGATAAACTTTCGCATGCATATTAAAAAAAATATGCAGGAGTAGGGACTGGCTCTACAGTAGGAACCCTATGTTTAGTATTTCCGGTGCGGAATAGTATTTGGGCTCTCCAATATCTACGGAGTGGGGGAAGGTATCAAAAATATGAAACAAAATTAACCTGCCAGCAAATAAAAGTAGTGTTCGTGCCAAATATGAATGCTATAACTCTTATAGTTTCCGAAATCTAGGTGTTCATACAGACGGACGGACAAACGGGCAGACGGACATGGTTCAATCGACTCGGCTTCTCTTCCTAATCAAGAATATATGTCAAGCCTCCTTCTGCCTCTTACACACAAAGTTAATAGACCCTTTAGTGTTTTTTAAACACAGGGTCTAAAAAAAGAACTCAAAGTGCTTTGCAAACAACAAGCCAAAAGAAAACAGCCAAAAAAAAGAGAGCGAAATGAAAAAGAGAGAAAATAAAATGCAACGCAACGATATGAAAAAGATACATACATAATTAAAAATGCATCAAGCGCATCACGCGGAAAAAAAACAGTTCACAAAATGGAATGAAATGAAGGGAAAGTCTCGCAGAAGCATGCTCAAAGTAAACAGAATATGCAAATGGAAAAGCATGGGGGGAAAAGCGAAAGGAATGGAAAGCGTTGGGCACAGCAGACCAATAAACGGATGTAAATTGCATGAAATGCGAAAAGGAGCAGATAAAAAGTGCTGAGAAAAAGGAGATCAAAGAGAGGAGAACGAGGGAGAGATCATAGCAATCGAATGAGTGGAAGTGTGGTTGGTAAATAATTTATCTTAAGGAAAGGAAATGAAATAAAGAAATTAATAAATAAATACTCTCATTTAAGAGGTAGAGCGAAGAGATCTAAGGGAGTATTACATAGGCATGGAAGAAAGGAGATCATAGCGAATGATATTGTATAAATTCAACAAAATGAGAAGAAATTATATACGGAAATTAAATTTTAAATACTCTTATAGGATAGAACGAAAAGATCTAAGAGAGTAAACGTAGGCATAGAAGAAAGGAAATCAAATCGATCGAATAAGCGAATGATATTGTAAAATTTCAACAAAATAAGAGGAATCAATATATTGATAATATATTTTAAAAACTCTCAATTATAGTATAGAGCGAAGATATCTAAGAGAGTAAAACGAAGGCAGAAAAGGAAATAGATCATAGCTATCGAATAAGCAAATGAAATTATAAAAATTCAACAAAATTATAGCAATAAATTCTAATTCTCTAGTAGAAATGGCGTAAAAAAAGTCGTATAAATGGAAAATCATTGCTATATGAAAACTTTATATAAAATAATTATTTCTATTGTTAAAATGTAACTAAACCCAAAGCATTTGTTGATGTAAACCATGGCCAGATAAACAAACAATAAACAAAGTGAAGCTGGTGGTCAGCTCTGGCTGCGGTTGCTCCTGCTGCTGCTGCGGAAATGGAAAATGGCAATGGAAATGTTAACATTACAGAAATGGCGTCCCTGACTCTGACTGCGGAGTTTCGGCAACGAAAACCAGACACACTGCATCCGGACAGTCGGACAGGCAGGCAGGCAGTCAAGCAAAAGCAAAGGGAAAGGCAAAGGGAGAGGCAGAGGCAGAGGCAAAGGCAGCTTCTGTTGGCATTCTACTGTAACGCGGCAGCTTAAATTATAAATAATCAGAGCCAGACCGCAGACAAAACCCAGACGTATACAAATACACACACAAACACACACATACACTCTTTCTCTCTCTCTCTCTCTCACACACACACACACACACACACAGAGGCACACAGACTGTGAAT
>JBANCZ010003256.1:0-13156 GCA_037040025.1 Sphaerogastrella javana | reverse complement strand
CATGTGCACTGCTTTAACACACTGCTACAAGCAGTTCTTGTGTTTATTGCCTTGCTAAAAAGCTTTCATGTACAAAAAGCTCTGCAACTAGCTGCAAAGCTTACAGTGCGCATTAATTAAACCGAACGAATTTGTGGAAAATGAACAGCCGTCAAATGTTGAATGAAAGGGCAAAGGGAAACAAGGAATGGGGGAAAACGGGAAGAAGCGAAAATGCTGCACTTTAGAAAATAATGTTCACTTATATTTAGCCGCGCGCTGATTGAGTGATAAAACAAAACAAAGAAATCGAAGAGAGACAACAGACAAGATAGAGAGAGGAAGAGGGAGAGTGTGAATCATTTGCTTAAAGAAAAGAAGAAGAGGAAGATGATGAACAGGGAATGTTCAAGTGCCAAAGCACCATATATGGCAAAAAATACTACGACACTGGCCCTCAAGCATAAATAGCTGCAAAAAAAACAACACATGTGCTGTATGTGTTCTCTCCCTCCCTCACTCTCCCTCCCTTTCTCTTTCTCTCTCTCTCTTTTGCTGTATTTTTATTACAACTGAAATTGCAATGTGGAAGCGGCAATTGCAAGTCAAAGTCCAATTGAATTGAACTTGAAATTCAACAGAAATGACGAATTAAAATTCCTGAATCATTATTTTGCAAAAGCAACATGGGTTTTTGGCTTCTTGGGCAGACCAAAACGTACAGACAAAAAGACAGACTAAACAGACGAACAGATGGATAGATAGAGGAGAAGATAGAAAAGGAGAGAGAGAAAGCTAGAGAGAGAGAGAGAGAGAGAGACATAGCAGACAGCGACAAGTGTTGCCACTGCATTCAAAGGCGCGAATCATTTTTTGACTCTGGGCTGTCTGTCTCTGTGTGTGTGTGTCTGCTTGTCCATTTGTCCCACTCAAATTTCTATATATAGAATTTGTCAAAAACCACCGAGTGTTCTTCATGTTCTATACGTTCTGCTTGTGCTTTGGCGCCATGGTCAAACGGAGAATCGAATCCCCTCAATGGCAGAGCCCCGACGTAAATTAGAACAAAAAACGAACTTCCTATAAATCAACCATTGCATTCATGCACATTACATCCCCTACTGTGGTCTAAGTAATGCTCCCCATATGATATATAATTGTCTATATAGAAGTGCTCTGTGTTTTTAACCATTTCCAAGGCAGATACATAGATGTATCGCATATTGATGACATACAGCTGATCGGGACCGTTTGGTCGATGATGAAAGCGTTGGCGGTATTTCTTTTTATAATTCTGTTTCTACACATTTTCATCTCTCATTTCTCCCTCTCTCTGTCTTTCTATCTGGATTCTTGTTGTTTGTTGTATGCGCCTCGCCTTTTTGTGTATATAAAATAACAATGTTAAAAATAAAATCGACGGCACCAAATGAAACCAGCGCCAAAACACACACAACAAATTATTGAACAGCATTCTATACATGTGTCCATACACACACACACACACACACACAAGTACACCAATATATACATATATCTAACTGATATATAGAAAATAGAAAAACAAATCTATAGAGATGAGAACTGAACAATTCAGCATTCGCGCGCGCACCATAAATGTCCGCGTCATTTATTTTCATATTGCTTATAGAGAGATCGAAAGAAAGAGAGAGAGAGTGGGCGAGTGAGTAGGAGAGAGACAGACCTCTAACTACACACATTTAGGTGGGCCAATCTATGCATACCTCAAAAGTTTTGGAGTATTCACAATGCTTATTGGCAATATTCGCTGCATATTTTCAGCATTTGCTCTGAAAAGTATTTTATTCTAATGTTATGCAATTTTTTAAATATTTTTCCTATATGAAATAATATATTTTGATAACATTTTATAGATATAATAATTATGCTAACTGTTTTTATATAAAATTAAATTTTTTTCAAGGGATTGCTTATATATTCTCAAACATTTTCTAAAAGGATTTTAATAATGTTTACTTTATGATTTTTCCTGTTATTTAAACCATCATAGTAAATGCTTTCAATCTTTGTATGATGAGTGAGTGAAAAATAAAGTAAAATATTAATTACATAAAAATATAGTATAATAATATATGGAAAATATCGCCTATAATATTTGTAAACACCTCAATGAATCCACTCTAATCTATAGAAACTCAAAATATCTATAGAACTTATTTGCTACAAAAATATTTCGTATGATTGCTGTTGTTGCACAGTTTCTCAGTTTCTCTATTTCCATTTTTCGCGTTACGTTCTTGAATACTATATACTATACCTATACATATATATACAGATATTTATATATACATTTTGCTGTTACGCTCTGGAACGAGAACGTACAGTAGACTATGCGAAAATGAATGTATTTTTGGGGCACATTTTCTAGATATAGATATAGATACTCGAGAGTTAGAATACCATATACCATATGATGTATTCATAGATGGTCTGTTGCCTATATGATGTATATATGTATGTTGGATCCGTAGATATTCTGCCACTTGTCTGCTTTTCGGGTTTAAATTATTGCAAGCAGCACGTGAATCCATTTATGACTAAATATTTGTCAAACATTCAGAAACAGACAGAGAGAAAGAGAAGGAGAGAGGGATAGAGAGAGAGAGAGATAGATAGATAGGTATTTTGCATATCTAGTGTATTTGTTTTAGTGCAGGCTATGAAATGCGATATATATAGGAGCATATGCTCAAAATACAATAAGATAGAAATTCTTAAATCCCAAAAAGAATTAAAACAAATTCCAAAAGAATATTCCATACACGCTCTGGAACATTTTGTGTGTATGGGTGCATATAACCCACTAAAAATAAGCCCCATCTCCTCCAGTGGCAGTGCATGAACTCGATTCTCAAAGCAGAGGCGTAGTAACATACTAGAGAAAGGGGTTATGTGCAAATATAATGGATTTATATAATAATATAATTTAATAATATAATAATATAAAAGATAATTCATTAATTCTTCTCTCTTTTGTAATTCTAAAATCTTTTGTTAATATTATTATTATTATTATTCCCATACTAATTCTAACTAAACCCCTCTTTAAAGGGCTCCTCACTACGTCTCTGATATGGAAACGTTTGTTTGCCTAATTTTGATTTTCATGCTCTCACATTAACACAAATTAATGCATCTGAATTGGAATCGAATTCTAATTTGGATACGGAATCTGATTCAGATTTGGACTACGGTGTTTATATGCTCACACATGCATATATGCATATACATACATATATGTGTATATGTAAACACATTTATGTATGTATGTTTGTGACCTGATTTACTTTGTTGCACGCCACATGCCACATGCTCCAGGCTGTGGCTCAAATTAGCTGCCAAGTGGTGCATTTTATGATAAACAACAGCAGATGCACTAGCTGCATTTCGCATGTGTGTGTGTGAGTGTATGTGAGTGTGTGAGTGTACGTGAGTGTGTGTGTGGGTGTGTTGCAGCTGCAACAGATAAAGTGTTGAATGTAGAAAGTGGAAAAGTGGAAAAGTGGACAGCGGTCAACCAAAGCGCCACAATGCGCGCTAAGCAAATCAAGGGACAATAGTGATTAGGCCAATTAATGACACACACACACACACACACATGCACATGCATACACAGACACATATACACCTCTACACAATGGGCTATTTGCGGTTAACCCCTTGTTGCCAGTTGCCAATTGCCAGTTGGCACTTCATCAGTTCATCAAATCATCAACGTTTTTGTATTCATTGTTTGATTTCACACGCATGTTTACATACGCGGGAAAAGGGGGAAAATGGGAAAGTGGAAAACTGGGAAAATGGGCAACAAACTGGCTAAAGGGCAAACTAAATCCAATAATGCGCTCTGGGCTCTTGGCAAAACTAATTTGAAATTAATTCACACACACACAGCTTGAGTGTAGTTTATTGTGCGTAAAGGGATAGTTAGGGCACGCCTACACCTTCACACACTCACACACACACTCACACACACTCTCACACACACATATATATACATTCTGCTGGCCACTTTGATGAACTCTGTCAACAAATGAAAGCAAATGCCAAATTGGCAACTTAATAAAAATTCCGCAAAAATTTCGAGTCGTTCGTTATTTAAGGGCTTAAGGGCAGCACACACACACACAGATACTCACTCACACACACACACACACACACACACACACACACAGATACTCTCTCACACACATACATATATACCACGTCTGTAGCTTCATCATGGTTTATCATGTTTATTATGATGTGGCAGCCGTCGCCGCAGTCATGTAACGGCTTGTTGCCTTGGCTTTGGGCGTCTGTGTGCATTCCGCTTGAGCTGTCAAATGCGCAGGGCTCAACCCCAGTGCCACATCTTCCCCATCTCCCCCCTCCCCACTATGCTACTGGCCTTGTCTGTGATGTGGTGGCCACTTTGTCACCCAGCCAGGCAGCCGCCAATGTCACCGTTACAGGCTCAATTGCAATTTGTTTTCCTTGATGCCCCTACACCAAAGTTGCTCCTGCTCTAGTCACAGTTTCCCATTTCCCATTTCCCAGTCACAGTCAAGCCTTAGCCCAGACTCTGGGCTAGTTTGTCGCTGGCTTTCAGTGTTTACTTAGGCGCAGGGTGCGGGCGGAGAAGGGTGCAGGGTTGGGTTTTCTGGGTTACAGCATTGGATAATTCACAAATGAATCCCTTTAGTGTTGGCAATTGGTGCACGTGCACTAAAACAACAGGCACACGGTGTCGCTGCCAGGATACGTGCCTCATTATTAAAATTCCCTTCGCATAGGCCTGTTGATTTCTAGTTTCTGTGTGTGTGTATGTTGTGCGTGTGTGTGTTTGTGTGCCGCCCATTGGATTTTTATTAAATTTTGATTTCCATTTAGCCATTTAGACGCAGCTATGTATTTGTCATTGCTTCTTATTTTATTTCATAATAACAAACTACAAAGCACGGATTTTGGGTGCAAGGATTTGCTGTTCCAGTTGCCTTGAGGCCTTGGCCTGGCGGTACTTTGTTTGTCCTTTGGGCTGATGCGATTCGATTGAGATTATGGCGCGAGTTTTGATTGCTCATTTGGAAACATTGGCAACATTGTCGTGTGGAATGGTTTGGCTATGCTATTGAAACCCCTGTTCGACCTAAAAGCGTGTGCTTAGAAAAACAGGAGATCAAACGGGAGCAGCTCAATAAATATATAAATATAATATATCAAATAAATATATAGTTATATAACCAAAAGAAACCCACTATATAACCATGCTTTACTATACTACAAGATAATTAAACGAATAATAGTGAACTTTTTAAAACAATAATACAGTATAAGAATGTCGTCGAATTCGATCTATTTGAATGGCTTAAAAGATAAACTTTTGCCTTATCGATAGACAAGGTCTCAATTTAAGTTATATAATATTAAATTAAAATATTTTCATTAAACTTTTCATATATTTATAGCTTTCAAAATATTTATTGAATTTATTTATGTAATATAAAATATTTCTACAACTCAAAGAAATGCAGTATTGTTTAGAATGGATAAAATTTCATATTTGATATAGCGAATTCACCTTATTTATAGAACTAAATAACTTAAAATAAGTTTCCTTCAACAAATTATAGTTTCTATAGATCTATAGAAATCTATACAATACAATTTATATCTTATCATATCATACATATAGGTAAATCGGAAAGCGTATATAAATTTCGTTGTTGTTTTATACGAATTCTTCATTCATTGCCTGTTGTTTTTTTTTTTCGCTGTTATTTTGGAAAGGAAATGCAAAGAAGCAGAAACATACTTGAACTGTTACTAGCCCAGGTTAATTTTAGCTAAACCAAATGCTAAATATACCTAAATCATCTCTAAGATGTTTTTAGCAAATTGGAATTGAAATCTGAATTCATAATATGCATAGATTAGTCATTCCAATAGCCAATGGGATATGTCTGGCCAAACTAAGCCTAATGGCCATAGATGCAATGCAATGTATAGCTATATATATGTATCTATATCTACACATATATATATTTATATAGTTACTATAACTAGACATAGATAGCGCCAATAAAAAAGCATATGGCCTCGTCTGTCCTATTTGCGACATAAATCTTTTGCGTTTTGGCTCCGCAGAGAAGTAAAAACTTGTAGGAAAACAAGATGAAACGACAACATATATAGAATATATAGTATAGGTATATGTGTGTATATGTATAATACATATAGTTCCAATGATGATGTTGTTGGATATGGTACAGAGACTATGCCATAAAACGTAAACATGCCCCACTTAGTTGCTGCTAAAAATACAAATATAAACCTAATTTAAATGGATACCCTGCAAGGGCCCACATCACGTCTATGCTTATATCTGGTTATATAGGTATACAGTTATGCCCTGAACGTAAGCAAGTACCTCCCCCCAGCCGAGTCGAGCTGAATTCTATAGAAATGGGTTGAGTTGAGTGCTTTAGGAGTTGCATGCAATTCACAATTGTAAATAAACAATTAGTTAACATTATGCTCATTACATGTTGCTACTCTGAGGGCTACAGGGTGCTACATAGATTGGGGCGTGGGTGTAAGACTGAGAGAGAGAGAGAGAGAGAGAGAGAGAGAGATCGCTATAAGAAATATGACCAAAAATAGAAGTGCCGAATAGTGGAATTTTCATTGAAGGTGCAAACGTGCGCAGCCCCCTAAGCAAAACAAGTCGAAAATCTTTGGGAGAGCGAGAGAGGAGCACGTTAAATTGAGATATGAGCATTGAGTATTGAGAGAGAGATGAGAGATACGAGAAAAGTGAAATATCGAAAATAGAAAATGAATTTATTACGACATACGAAAAACACGAAAGTTATGAAAACCGAAAAAGAAAAATACAAGGCAGCTACAACAAAAGCAAACACACAAATTGGGAACGAGGCGAAACGAAATTAATTTTCAAAATCCCCCCACGACCTAAAAAGAAAAAAAAAAAAGAAACACCAACATTCATCTAAACGGAATATATGTTTATACACATACTTTTTACTCACACCCCCACATCTACTATGCAGCAGAAGAGAACGATCGTTAGCGATAGTGAGAGATAGAGAGAGCGAGAGAGTAAGAGTGCGATAGCACATGGTTCGAGCTAAGAGAGCGAGCGAGAGATCGCTGGAGCAGCAGCCTTGCCTTATACGGCACTTTTGGACTCTGGCAAACTCGTTCGGGCGTCGTCGGTGTTCGTCTAATGCTACGATCAGCGTTCCCGATTGCGATCATCATGCTCGATCATGCCGAACAGCTTCCCTCTCTCTCGCTCAGACGTTAGCGCGCTCTTTTTCGCTCACAATCTCTCTCTCTCTCTCTCTCTCTCTCTCTCTGTCTCTCTCTTTTTGCTGCTCTTGTGCTGCAAAGCATTGTCCAAAGGCAGCCCCCCTATGCTAAGGATCTATTTTTAGGCGCCATGCCGATGTTGTGCTGAAGGTGGGCAGATATCCATGAGTACAGAATATGTATCTGTATCTGTGTCTGTATCTGTAGCTGTATCTGTGACTGTATCTGTAGCTATAGCTGCATCTGTATCTGTGTCTGTATCTGTATCTGTATCTGTGACTGTATCTGTAGCTATAGCTGTATCTGTATCTGTGACTGTATCTGTAGATGTATCTGTAGATGTATCTGTGACTGTATCTGTAGCTATAGCTGTATCTGTATCTGTTGGTACACTACACTTGCTGGTATGGGTGTTGGTGCTGGCACCGCTATTTGCTAGCTGGTCGAATCGTGCGGGTAACGGGGTACGGGCAGAGGAAAACGTTCAGTTTTCTTTGGATGCCAAGAAAATCGCAGCTGGTATAAAATCCGAGTACCAACGCGGGGATACTTTAGTCAGTCAGTTGTGTTCCAAAGCGTACACATTGCGTATTTCTTTCTTTAAATTCACCCGTGGTACCGTAATAAAAACAAACCCCAGACAAAATGTGTGACGATGAGGTTGCTGCTTTGGTCGTTGACAATGGTGCGTATACCAGAAGAACTCAGAAATCTGAACAAAAATTCAGAGAATATAATAGACTGGACATCTACTAGCGGCTGAACAGGCATTCAATATGGATTATTATACATTCAGATGCAAAAACATTCGCATAAATTTGGATTAAATATCTCTCCAGGATACACAATTATTCAGTGCAGTGATCTAAAGTGCAAATTCTCTATGAATATGATAAGCCAAAGGCATTATCAAGGAAATATTCTTGAAATTACAATCAAACGATATATTTTATATATCACAAAAATTAATTCAAGCTAATTCCTATATCAAAAAGTAGCACTGCAAAAAGTTCAGCACATTTCCGAACAGAATTCAGATATAAAAAACAAAAACTTACACAAATTTAAGTTAAATTGTGCTATTGAAAAAATATGCACATGATATTGAAGTATCTATTTTCTACGTTAGAGAAATTGCGAGATTTCTACAGACAAAAGATTGGACTAGAAAAATTACAAAGAAACACTAGAAAACGATTCGATTACTATGATGATTACTTAAATTTCAAAAGTTTTCATTCATGGTAATTCAATAGACCTTTTCTAAGAAATCTAAGGAATGCCTAGAGCACATTTGTCAAGCACTTTGCTTATGAGTCATTTCCCGCAGCCAGTAATATATGTTTTCTATCACATTGTCTGTGATCTGGTAGAGGTTTCCCTACAGCCAATTATGTAGTACAGTATTCCATATGAGCTAGGGACGGTCTGAGTTTTTCAATGTATCGTTGCTCTATGCTAACGGACATTTGTTTTTCTTGATCCTGATGTACAGGCTCCGGCATGTGCAAGGCCGGTTTCGCCGGTGATGACGCACCCCGTGCCGTCTTCCCCTCAATTGTCGGTCGTCCACGCCACCAGGGTGTGATGGTCGGTATGGGTCAGAAGGACTCGTATGTCGGTGATGAGGCCCAGTCCAAGAGAGGTATCCTCACCCTGAAGTACCCAATTGAGCACGGTATCATCACCAACTGGGATGATATGGAGAAGATCTGGCATCACACCTTCTACAATGAGCTGCGTGTTGCCCCAGAGGAGCACCCAGTCCTGCTGACTGAAGCCCCATTGAACCCCAAGGCTAACCGTGAGAAGATGACCCAGATCATGTTTGAGACCTTCAACTCCCCAGCCATGTATGTCGCCATCCAGGCTGTGCTCTCCCTGTACGCCTCCGGCCGTACCACCGGTATCGTTCTGGATTCCGGTGATGGTGTCTCCCACACCGTCCCCATCTATGAAGGTTATGCTCTGCCCCATGCCATCCTCCGTCTGGATTTGGCTGGTCGCGATTTGACCGACTACCTGATGAAGATCCTCACCGAGCGTGGCTACTCTTTCACCACCACTGCTGAGCGTGAAATCGTTCGTGACATCAAGGAGAAGTTGTGCTATGTTGCTCTGGACTTCGAGCAGGAGATGGCCACCGCTGCCGCCTCCACCTCCCTGGAGAAGTCTTATGAACTTCCCGACGGTCAGGTCATCACCATCGGCAACGAGCGTTTCCGCTGCCCAGAGTCCCTGTTCCAGCCTTCCTTCTTGGGTATGGAATCTTGCGGTATCCACGAGACCGTCTACAACTCCATCATGAAGTGCGATGTGGATATCCGTAAGGATCTGTATGCCAACATTGTCATGTCTGGTGGCACCACCATGTACCCCGGTATTGCCGATCGTATGCAGAAGGAAATCACCTCCCTGGCCCCATCCACCATCAAGATCAAGATCATTGCTCCCCCAGAGCGCAAATACTCCGTATGGATCGGTGGTTCCATCTTGGCTTCCCTGTCTACCTTCCAGCAGATGTGGATCTCCAAGGAGGAATACGACGAGTCCGGCCCTGGCATTGTCCACCGCAAGTGCTTCTAAGCATTTACGCCCCACCATCCACCATCTCCAGCGTCTGCACATGGATCTATGCTTGGCTCTTGCTATGGTCATGGGTCTATTGTGTTTGTGCGCAATCAAACACCAACACCAAAACCAACAACAACAACAACAACAACGAATGCATCTATAAGATCTGAAAGATGTCTTGGTTCCAGATAATTATTTTTGTACTGACTGAACACTATGTAATATGAAAACGAAAACCCCATAATTTAAATTGTTTTTCATGTGTTTTCATCAATGTTAACCATATGATTATTTTATTAAGAATCTATCCATCCTCTTGTTTTGTATATTTAACATCCACAATAGTGCTATGGGGTCTATTGTTACGAAATATAAAATGATCGCATGATTGTAATTTTAATTAAAAAAAATTTATAATTATTTATAAATAAAAATGATTTTTTAGATTTAATTCTTTTCTAAACAACAATAACCAAACAGATTTTGACACACATAGTTCATGGTTGCATTGGGTCCAATTAACTACCGTTCAGGGTTGTCCACCATATAAACATTTATATAATCATTTGGCCAACCACACTGAACAGCTTTCATATACTTAGCTTTTCTCTGTTCCTATAGAGAATGTCTTGTTAGGGGCATTTCTATTTTCGGTTCAACCTCGAAACCGAAAGCTTTTTTTCTCAATAGCTCCAGGTTGGCCGATAGCATTTATCGTTTCATATTTCCGATGCGCCGAAAGCTCTCTATAGTTAAGCCAAAAATATTCTTTCGAAATGTTTTCGAAATATCTATGAAATGTTCAAACTGAATATATTTTTAGAAGCATTCCATAGGCGAACGTTTCGAGAGCAAAAGAAATAGAAAAAGCATTTGTTTATATGGATGGCCAACATTTATACGAAGTAACACGATAGGCCATGACGCAGATCTCGAAATGGGAACATAGAACATCGCACAGAACATCGAATATTGAGCAGAAAACAAGATCAAAGCAAATTGCCAAATCAAAAACCATTTATTTGAAATATTTCAGTTTAGACTTGTCATAGAGTCCTAGCATTAATACTCTAGTGATATTTTGGAATGCATTTTTTGGGATATAGTTATTGTAGTAGAATAAATGCATACATTATTTATTCAACGGATCTCTTTTTTATACTGTAACGAGATACCCTTTACTGCTCCCGGGTTACAGGGTATCAATACAAACTGCCAACGTCAATTACAAGCAACAGATTAGACAAATTAGCGCCAATATAATGCACCAAATGCATTGCAGACAAATTAGCAGTTGCCGCTGCAATGGCACAATGATCAATCTGGTGTAAGGCAGCTACACTGCACAAAATTGTGTAGTATTTCTAAAGAAAATGAACCCTAAAAAATTGATTAAAGGCCACAATAAATATTGTAGTAATGCATTTTAGCGTTGTATTAAGCTTTCGTTTAGAGGGAATCATATGAGGTATTTAGAAGATATTTTGCTCAGTGTACGGCCTGCTGCTAGATGCGGATGCAACAAATTTGCAGAAGACACAGCAGACAATTAGTCAAACGTGCGTTTTTTTGGCGCATTTAATTAAAACTCGATCTTCATGAATGAAATTCTTGGCCAATTCGCGGTCATCGTGCATCTGGGTGCTACTGCATTAGCATCCCAGCATCCGTGATCCTCAGACGAAGGGTAATTAATGGGTGGCAATTTTGGCAACTGGCCAGCTTAGATGCCGCATAGGCGAAAGGCCAAAATGGGCGCATGTTGCATGCAAGTAAAAACGAACCAAAAAAAAAAAAATAAATAAATTACAGAATTTTTTGTTGTGTGACAGAAAAAAAAAAATGCTATGCAGATTTTTGAATGTCGCTTGTCGTTTTCTCAGACGAATCACTTTACAGGGCGCTGCACAACAATGCAGTTGAAAGTCAAAGCCATATCGAAGTCAGCAATGTGAGAAGTGAAGCCAGCCCATGTTATACCATACTTTATATGGCTGGGTTTATAACAACCCCAAAAGGTTTCGGCCCACTAATCAATTTGCACAAAAACAAAAATAAACACGCACACAATGAAACCTCGTTGAAAATAATGCAATTTTCAGATTTTATAATTTCCATACAAATTCGATTTGAAATCCATAATAAAGAGTACACAAATAAGTACGACGAGCACTCACAATCATGTTCATGATGTTCATTGTAATGATCATTGTAATGATGATGATGTTGACGATGATTTCAAATACTCAGAACACACAGGAACGTCCCATATGGTCAATTAGTACTATATTATATGACTGCCGGTACACAATGAGGGCATCAAGTTCTTCAAGAAGCTTTTGCGACCGCCTCATAACACACACACACACACACACACACATACACGTGTACATACACATACATACACACCATCGCACACACATTGTTTTCACTTCAATTATTATCGATGCCACCAAAATAAAAAAAATTATATTCAACTGGAACTTGAACGCATTCAAGCGTATTCAAAGTGCTCCTGAGACATTTTAAACATTTTGCATATTTAAATATAAATTTTTTTATAGAAATTATGTGTAAGTTGATTATATAAGTGCTAAGGAATTTGTTTTATAATTATTATATTATTATTATTATTATTATTATTATTATTAATGTTAATATATTTATATTATTAATTTATTTTGATATTTATTATTATTATTATTATTAATGTTAATACATTTTTATTATTATTTTATTTTTAATTTATTATGATATTTATTATTTTTTATTTGTATTATTAATATTAATTACTATTTATTTTTGCACATGTCATTACGTTTTATGCCCATTGTAAGCTGAGCTGCCTTTTCTCGCTACACTTTGCACCTTCCTGATAATTCATGAGAGAGTGATTTGAAAGCTCATAAGAGAGGAAGCAACGGACTGCGCTCAATGCACATGAGAGAGTGAGTATGAAATGAAAGGTCTCTGAAAAGCTTAGGAGAGCGAGAGTGTATATCAAAGATCAAAAGAGAAAGACAGAGAGAGAGAGAGAGAGCGAAAAATCATGAGCAACGTTGCGCAGTCGTACATGTTCGAATGCAGAACTTAAAACGATGGAGAATGTGAAGAAGCGAGAAAGAGAAAGAAATACTAAGCTGATGCTATCTCGCAACTCTATCAAAATTATAGTACAAGCTCGATCGATTCCTAAGTTAATGTCTTATTAAGTAATAAAGTATTATGTACATGATGTGTATATATG